>JAULBY010068541.1:0-32596 GCA_032358315.1 Ophiocytium majus | reverse complement strand
GGGGGGGTGCTGAGGCGTGGAGAGGGCCAGTAGTAGGTCTTTGGGACTGCGTTACTCATGTCTCGCACACTTTGATTATCTAGCCGATGCCGCCAAGCGCCCTCGATGCCGCAGCAGGCTACGGTGATGCCTGTGCTCACCCCTCAGTGCCACCGACAGGAAGAGCACTGCAGCTACTGACTGATTGCCCTGCTGCCTTGTGTAACATCTGCCTGTGTGCTGCTGAGCAGGGCCGTGTGGTGTCGGCGCGCGCGTACAGCAAGGAAATACTGCCGCCCATGGATGGACACGCGCCAGAGGCCGTGCTGCCACTGCAGGAGTCGGCCTTGGAAACGTGAAAAATACCAGTGCACATCAGCGGTTTCTTACAGCATCAACACACTCTCTTTTTCACCCTGTGTGCGGTGTCTGGGGGTGTTGTTGTTTGCGAGGAGGTTGTTGCAATGGCACCATTTGCAAGTACATTCTTGGTTGAACGGGCATGGCACTGATGTTGTGCCACACTTGCGAGCTGCTGCACTGGCAGCGGCAGCATTGCAATTGGTTTTCCAGTCGTTTTTTGCTGTGGCCAGGGTTGTGTGCCTCCACTTTTGACACAGGCAGGGTAGGTTGCTGGCAGCATGTACCCGTGCGCTGATCGATAACGCTATCAATTTGCATACAGCTGTGTGCATAAGGAGCTCGAGAGAGCCCGATGATGTCACTTGCGCCCATGCGCCCGCCTTTTGCGCAAGTGTTCGCCTGTTCATTAGTGATCGTAATGATAGAAAAACAAGTAGTCTAGATCAACCCACATGAAGAACGGGCGGAGAACAGGCGCAGCAGCCTCTGATCACACACTTTTGAGACCCAGGGTAGCACTGAGGGTACCCACACAGAAGGAATAAGGAAGACCGACAACACCATGGCAAGGTGAGCGCTGCCGCCCCCATCACCCCCGCACGCTCCGTGAAAGCCTCAGCAACTTTCCGCATGCCCCCCCGCGCCTCGTGTGCCGGCGGCGCCCGCCGGAAGTCCAAAGATGCACTGAGGGAACCTCATGCTGCCCTCAGCAACATCCACCACCGATATAATGGCGCGGCAGACAAAGTCTGGCATGCTCGCGCAGCCTCTCACGCTTTCCCTGTTACCTCTCTTCTCTCTCCGCCACGCAGGAGCCGCGGACGTGCCGCCCCTGCGAGGTGCGTGCCCCTCTCTATAGTTATGCTGTGGGGTTGCGTGTTCGGCAGCAGACGCAGGGTGGCGGTGGGGGGCGACTCCTGCAGCCTCCTGGCGCCTGACTTGCCCGCCGTGTAGTTTATGTACTCGTTTCGCCGCTTTGCCCAGCGCTAGCCCCGCTGCCCAGCAGCGGCTGCCCCGTACGCTGGCTTTGCCGCCACTGCTGAACTGCTTTTGCAGCATTCCCCGCTGCAGCAGTCCCCTCAAAGACCTGGTTCGATCCCATCCGCTTACACGTCCGCTCCACTCCCCGCCCTCCTTCCCTGCGCCTCAGGGCTCCCGCGAGGGCCCCTGCTGCCCGCCCCGCCCCTCGCCCGGCTGCCCCTGCCCCTCAGGCGCAGCAGCACGCGCCAGCGCACCCTCCCGCCCAGAGCGGCGGTGGCGGCCTGCTTTCGGGCATGGCTTCCACTGTGGCGCAGGTGAGCCCCAGGCGCCGGTGTTCGCAGTTGCTAGCCGCAGTCGCCTCTTGCGCACTCAGTCAAGGCATCGTTGCGGGTGCGTTTGCCGCAAACAGCCCTTGAGGCAGACACGATGTATCCCGGGTGGTGGCGGTTGAGGGGGTCTAGAAGTTTTCGCTGATGTGGCCCGGGGCAACCACGACCACCCGCCACAGTGTGCCTCGCCTGCCCCTTGAGGAGCGTGGCGGCGCGCAAGCACCATGGCAGCTGCACAGGTTGACACAACACACAGCAGTAGCAGGTCAATCTGCCCACTTTCAGGCCCCGCCTAGTGAAGCGGTTACCATGTTGAACTTGCTTGTGACCGTGTGAGCACACATGTGTTGTTTCCTTCTGCTTCTCAGGGCTTTGCATTCGGCACTGGCTCTGCCATTGCCCATCGTGCGGTGGGCGCGGTGGCCAACACCATGGGAGGAGGCGGCGAGGCGGCGGTGGAGCAGCCCGCTCAGGCAGCCCCCCAGCAGAGCTTCATGTCGTGCGACAACGACAAGCAGAGCTGTAAGTGCGCTATCACAGCGCGCTGTGTGCTTGCAGTGCGGTTCAGTCGGCTGCCAGCACCATTTCTGCAGCTTGAAAATGCGCGTATTTCGTTGGAACGACAAGCAGGGCTGTGAGTGCCATCACGTCATTACGCCATGTTTTTTGGGGGTCGGTGGGCTGTACTTTTGGTGTCCTGGATGAGTGCTCGACCAGAATGTAGAACGTTGCGCCAACGTTACTGTTTTTGCACTGCTTACATGCGGCACAGAAACACAACAGTTGGGGAGTCTGAAGCTGTGCTGGTACAGGCAAGGTGGCAGAGTTTGGATTCCAGCAGGGGTGTTCTCGTGCACCTCTCGCCACCTGCCACGGCAGGCTAGTACACAGGTTGAAGCGGGGCAAGTGAACCACTGGCGTGAAGCAAGCATGTGTGCGTACCATCACCGTCTTGCGCTGACAGCCTGGCATAGGTGCAAAGCACCAGCATGTTCGTGCCAATGTTGAAAAACGCACTTGCCGCACGTGTGTCAGGACGTGAACAGCACAGCATGGAGCAGCAGCCGCTGACACTGTTACTCCATTTGTGTGCCTGCCGATGTGCTGTGCGTGCTGCTTTGCAGTCATGCGCTGCCTGCAGGAGAGGAACGGCGACGCCCAGGCGTGCCAGTTTCTGTTTGAGCAGCTGCAGGCGTGCCAGCAGAACCAGCAGTTTGCGTAACTGCCCGTAACTGCCGCGCCGTAGCGACCACCACAACCGCAGCGCACACGCTGCGCCCCCCGACCGACCCCCCCCCCCCCTCTCCCATTTACTCCGCCCTAAACACACACACAGCCGCTTGAAGCGGTGCTTAGGGCGGGCTGGGCCCCGCAAAAAAGCCGGGACGCCTTCGAAAAACTACAACAAAAATGGCCAAATTCTGCACAAAAATACCCGGCCTTGCAAGTTTGCATGCAGTTTTTGGAGGCGCCGCTGGTGGCGGCTGCGCTCGGCGGCGGCGCTCGCTGGAGCAGCGGTGGCGACGCGCGCCCACCGTGGTGGCAGCTCTGCCGTGGCGCCCCAGGGCAGTGGGAGGGCAGACGCTGTGACCTCCAGGGGGTGTGCCGGCACCGCGAGGTGTTGCGCTCGCTCTGTGGCCACTTTGCCTGGCCTCCCCTGCTGTACAGTTTGCGTGTGTGTTGCCTTGACACGGCGGCGGCGGCGGTGGCGGCGCGTCTGGTTGGCCAGTGGCTGGCCGGTGGCGGCGCTTGCTGGAGCAGGCTGTTTGGGCGCGCGCGCGCCGGCCTTCGACGTAAATGACACGCACAGTTTGTCTGAGCTGTGGTTGTCAGTGGGGCAAATGTGCATGCTGGTGCTGTTGTTGTTGCCGCAGTATTGCTGTGTGACCTGCAATGACTGGTTTAGCCGCCTGAGGTGCAAGAGATGCTGTTGCTAAGGCGTCAGGAGCTTGTTTTAAGACACAGTAGCATGTGCATGGTTTGCTATATTGTGTTGGCAGGCAGCTTGGCATGATGGCAGCAGAGGCACAGACTTCTTCAGACGTGAAAGCGAGTGTGAGTACAGGTGACCTCAGCCGTGTGTGCTGTTGCTACTTATTTCTTTGTGTGTTGTGCACTCTGTTGCACTGTCAGCGTTTCGCGTGCAGTTCATGATGCGCATGCCATGTGTACACATGTGCGCAACGTCGCCGCTTGGGTCACCCGCTTCGCCCCTGAAACTGCGAGCAGCGTGCATGTATAGTAGTTCGTGACCCTGCTGAGGCCCCTCAAACAATTTTCAATATAAAAGTTGGTTTGCGTTGGCACAACCAGGACATTTTGGCAGCTCCACTTATGCGCCTGTTGGCGGCTGGTGGCACACAAGGGCTTGCATTGGGTTTCCTCTGCTTTATGCCCACACACCTAGCTTTGTTGGCATTCGCGCTTGTGTGCGCACACACGCACGCATGCAAGCGCCGGGGACACTGGTGCCCTTGAAGAAAGGTGCGTGCATCAACTTCAACTTGTGCTTGAAGTTAGCATGCACAAGATGTGACCATGCACAGGCACACCCGCAGGTACAGCTAGAGACGCTGAAACACATTGGGAAATGCGCACTGCAGCGCACCACACAAACACAGACGGGGCGATGAAAGGCCACGCGACACACACGCTCGCGTGTACCCGGGTACACAGCATTCATGGAGCATCACTCTTGGCCGCGTGTGGGCAGTGGCGCACAATGGGCCACCTGCTGCTGTGTTGGCGCCACCCGCCGGCGGCACCCAGCGTGGTTGCGCTGCGCCGCCGCCGCCACGGCGTTGTTGTATCGGCATGAGGAGGGGAAAGAGTAAAGTGGGCAAGTCAAGTTGACAAATAGGCTGTTGCTGCTGCTGCGGCGCCGCTGCTGCTGTCTGTCGGACCAGCCGGCAGCAGCAGTTTATGATGGTGCACTTGCATGTGCTGGCTGGCGGGCACTGCCTGCTCAGCACCAGGTGGGAGCACCCAAACCCTCGCACCCCTCGGCTACGGAATAATGGCACCCACGCCCTGCTATCACCCAGCGGGCGTCTGGTGCAAGAGCGCTGCTGCTCTGTGGCATGAGGCATGACATGGCATCAGAGGCCGCTCGCCCGCTGCTGCCTATCGCATGGGGTGGGCCTATCGCTAGCGCTGGTGCCGCCGCCGCTGGTACTGAGACACTGGCGCGGCATAGTGGCGTGCTGCGCGCGTGCAGACTGCGCTCAGCAGGAGCGTGACTGCTCCCCCCGACGTTAGCCAGCGATCCTGCCGCCGCTGCTGCAAGGGTGTATCACCGCATACGCCCCGCCCGCCGCGCTACCCCTGCTGCTGCTGCTGCTGCTGAGATCTCTCTCTCGTGCGCGCTCTAACAGTCACCTGGTGCGCTGCCGCATGTGCGGCGTCTGTACAATTCCCCTCTCCAGGTGTAGCTCCTGAGACCGCGCCCCCCCCGCCCCCCAGCTTGTGCGCACTCGCTGCGGCACCCGCCGAGGAGCCGCCTGCTACCGCTGCTGCTGAGCAGGCACCCCAACAGCAGCGGCTGCTGAGCACGCTCAGCCCAGCTCCGCGGCCCGCTGCTGCTGCTGAGCAGGTGCTGCTCAGCAGCTTCCGGCACACGCTTCAGGGCTGGAAAAACTCAGCCCCGGTGCGCGCCCGCCGTCAGCCGCCGCCGCTGAGCAATCGGCAGCTGTTGCTGTGCAGCCCTGTGGCACTCCCAGCGCTGAGCACACGACAGCTCAGTCCTGTAGAGCAGCGCTGTGGCACCTCCAGCGCTGAGCGCACGACGGCTCAGTCCTGCTGAGCAGCTGTGTGACACCCCCCAGCACTGAGCACACGACGGCTCAGTCCTGCTGAGCAGCTGTGTGACACCCCCCAGCGCTGAGCAAACGGCTCAGTCCTGGTCCAGCTCCACCGCCAGCGCGCCCATGCCCGCAAACGAGAACAGCGGCGCGCTGTCGTCCTGTTCCAGCCCCTCAATCGTGTCTCGGTTGCGCTCCGACCACGTGAGGAGCCGACCCAGCGCGCGGTCGCCCGCCGCCGCCGCAAACGACGTTTCGAGCGGCGTGGTGGTGGGAACGATGGGGGGGTCCGCGGTCGCGAGCATGGCGCTGGTGCAGCGCAGCACTTTGCTGAGCACCATGGCCTCCAGCACCTCCTCGGGGTCGTAACGGCCGTAACTGCCCTGCTGCGTTTATTTTTTGTGAGGTGGCGTGCAAATGCGGAAGAAAAAAAAGAGGGGTTTTGGGGGGTGAGCAAGGCGCCGCTGCAAGCTAGTGGGAGGGAGACGGAACAGCCGTAACTGCCTCACTGCGATTTTGGTGAGGGGACGTACACATGCGGCAGACGGGTTTTGAAGGTGAGTGGGGCGCCGCTGCACGCTGGCGGCACTCCTCTCTCTGGTGTGTGCCGTATTTGTTCGCGCATGTACAGCAGCATTTGGCTATGGTGTGGGCGACGGGCCGGGTACGATGCTCTCGCTGGTGTGTGCCGTGTTTGTTAGCGCATGTATGGCAGCCTTTGGCTACGTTGTAGGCGGTGGGCTGGACGCTGTGGTGCCATGCGGTACTGGCAAGTACCGTGCAGGCCGCTAAGGTATGAGCTATACTTGCTTGACGCGCTAGCTATGTCAGCCGCACACCATGTGCACAGAGCTTTCCATGCCCCAAGAGGAGTTTGATAAAAGTACCAGAGCAGAGGCTGCACTAGCGTGTGCATTGTGATCACATTCGGTGCTGAAACAGGCAGCGACGGTGGCGGTAGTGTAGCAATAAGCAAGCGGGGGCGGTTGAAGCCAACACCCCATCGTAGTTCAAAGGAACCCAGCAGCTATTGTACCAATGGAGCGCGACGTGATGTGCAATACCGTGAGTGAAATGACACCACAACAAGTGGCTGCCAGCTCGCAAGTCCCGGACAGCCATGGTGCCTGCGTCAACAGTGCACAGCCCCTGTGCTGTCTGTTAATGCATGGGACTCTGTGTGTGCAAAACGCACACAGCAATGAAGTGTGTCATTACCGCGTTTGGCAGTAGTAAATGTTTTAAACATCGGACATGTAGTAGGAACTACCCATACCAGGTGCGCTAGGGGGCTCATACACAGGTGCAAGTAGTGAACCAGCAAAAGCGCTGCAAACCCCTGCCGTTGACAACCAGCTGCCCATTGCCGCAGCTCACCTGCGCTTTTACCACGCCATCACAGCATGTGATTTACTATGCTTCAAGTACTTTTGAAGTATTTGCTGCTAAAGTAAGCAAGAGTGCTCATGCCTGCAGTGGCCTCAAGCCTCAACAACGCCATGGCAGCGGGCAGCCCGGCAGCTGCATGCGCACACACTCCAGCCACCTTGGAGCACTGTGTGAAATCCCGGCAGGCACACAGCAGCTGCCACACGTCCAAACGCACCTGTCGTCACTAAAAACCTTGTGCGGGCACGGTCAGACAGCCACCATGCACGGCCCCACATACCAGCACAACTATAAACCAGGTACAGTACTCTTTTTGTAAGTATATATACCAGGTATATATATATGGTACATGTATTTGAAGTAATTGGCAACAGGTTTGCAGAGTCAGGCACTGCTGCCTGTACGTGCCACCTGTGAGCAGGATATCCTAAACCTCCCCCTACGCTTCCCCGTGCCGCTGTGCCCTCCGCAGCTTGGCAACGACACCCTCAAACGACTGCAAACGCTCCACGCCGCCGCTGCCCGCCAGCTGGTACAACCGCCAAGATGCCGGTGCCTTCCGCCGCCTTGTGCACCACACCCGTGCGCCACCAACTCGCCTTTGAGTATACCAACCAGTACTTCAATTAAGTAACAGGATTTCATGTGCGCCAAGCTTGTGCGCCACTAACCCACCAGAATGCCCGCCCCAAGCAGCGCCTCCAGCTGCTGATCCAGCTGCACCGCCCCCCCCCCCGCCGCCCCCCACCGCCGCACGATCTCTGGCTCGGTCAGCCGCCAGCGGCAGCGCGTAAGCCTCCATCACCCCCAAGTCAAGCTCCGCTGCGTGCGCCGCCAGTTCTGAGCCGTGCGCCCGCCGCAGCTGCCGCCTCTCCCCCTCCGCCGGCGCGTGGAGGCTGGCCGCTGACACCGCTGCCGCCTGCGCCGGCTCCCGAGGGGCTGTCGGTGGCGGGGGTGGGGGGCGGCGGTGGCAGGGGACATGTGAGTGGTGCTGCTTGCTGCTGGTCAAGCTCAGCGGTGGGTGCTGCCGGCGGGTGCAGCGGTGGTGCTGTCTCGATGGTCGTCAGGAGCGGCTGCCTTCGCATGGTGTGCGCGTGTGGTTGAGGCACTTGAAGTTCTAGTAAGTGGAACAGGATACTTTACCGCTGGCATTGCATGCGTGTCTGAGCTTCACTTTCAGTCGGCCCCCGATACTGGACACCTACCGGCACCTGTGCCCTCCAGGCGCCGGCCCACCGGCCACTGCCACCGCGCGGGTGCATAGCAACCCCTTATCCATAGATTTCGTAACATATGCGGTATGCACATGCGGTCATGTCTCCCGTGGCTATCAAGCTTCAAATGAGGCATACATGAGCTGGCAGTTGAGTGCCAGAGGTTGCGCAGTGACAACGCTGTTGCACCACCCAGAAGTGCTGCTGCAGTGGCGGACACCCACATAGTGTGCTTAGAGATGAATACATGGCCCTTGCTGAAATCACCGTGCATGCGTTGCTGCAGCCAATCATGTGTAAATACTGCTGTTGTTCAATGAAAAAAAACACAGTGACATGACGTGTCCGCGAATGGTTACCGCTGGTGGTTCAAGCACGCCAGCGGCTCCAGCAGCACTGCGAACGGGTCAGCTGCTGGCGCCAACATGCACGAACAAAACGGGTGCCACACATGCTGCACACCGCACGCGACACCACCCACACGCTGTATGAAGCCTACTTCAACTTCTACTTGAAGTGTGTGTGCGTTGAAGCTGCCCGACTGTTGACTTGTGGAGAGGCACTCACCCAGCGCCTTGCGCAGCTCCTCGTGCTGCCCCACCCCCCAGGTGTGCTTCTTGATGAGCTCGACTGCCTCCTCCAGCCTCTGCGCCTCCTGTTCGCACAGCTCCACCGTCGACTTCTTCCTCTGTCGCCGCATGCGCGCAGCCGCTCGGCTCCTGGCTAGCCTCTGCTGCCGCCTGTCGTCGTCCCCCCCACCCACACCGTACAGCAGGACGCTCATGTCAGGGCACGAGGTCACGCGCGCCATCCCACCCAGCTTGGGAGCCCGGGGTTGTTGGCTCTTCCGCTCCGCTTGGGCGGGGCCGATGGGCAGCATGGAGGGGGCCGCAGCTGCTCCTCGGTTGACGGCAGCGAGTTTCGCCTGCTCCCGCGCGTCCCCCATTTGGGCCAGGTTGGGGCATGAATGGAAGCGGCGCTTGAGGCTGCCCTGCGTCTCCTTCAGCTCCTGCGGCGTCAGCTCCAGGGGCTCGAAGGAGTCCTCCTCCGCCAAGCTGAAGTTTCGGCTCTCGCGAAGCCCCAGCCCGTCAAGGCTGTCGGTCAGCGCCGATGTTTCGGGGAGGGGGCTGAGGCGCCCCAGCTGGAAGCCGCCGCTGCTGCGGGAGGCGAAGGCGGAGGACCCCCCCGCCTGCAGCCTGGTGTCCGCCTTGGCTATGCCGGAGAAGGCGCCGGAGCCAAACAGCAGGGGCATGCCATCGTCCAGGTCATGTTGCTCCAGGAAGGGGGACAGCAGCTCCTCCTCGTCCTTGATGTCGTCCATTTCCATCTCCATCGCCACTGAGTCCAGGTCGATCAGGGGAAGTCCCACCTCCATGGCTGCCTCCGGACACGGCGCCCCACCACCCTCGCCGCCGCCGCCGCCTGCTGCTGCTGGCCAACGGGGTTGGCACCACACTTGATCAAAATTTTGAGGGAGCCGGCACAACCATCACCCGCTAATTTTGCCTGAGGTTTCGGTCGAAAAGCGGTCGCAGTTTTCGGAAACGGCCAGTTTCGAAACGTCCTTCTCTTTTGCGAGCATGCCCGCGACGCGGCAGTGCGAAAGGCGTGCCTACCACCAAGGTCTCCTGAGGTTGGTTTGCCATAGGCAGCACACCAGGTGGTCATGTCCGCAACTGCGGTGTCAGCGCGCAACAGCACGCGTGCCTCGGCTGCTGCCCCCATGGCCACCGCGACGAGCGCAGCTGTGGCAGCAGCGCAAGGCGGGGTAGCGCCAGCATCTGACCAGGACGCAAAGCAGCGGCAACACCACCAGCAGCAGCAGCGCAAACAGGAGGTCGAGGCAGCACAATCACAGCACAACCAGGGGGATCCGGCAGCTCACGCGTCATCGCGTTCGAAACCGTCAGCGCGAGGCACAGGGAGGTCACAGGCCAGCACGGCATGCGACAGCTCTGTCTGGTCGACCTCCAGGGAGAAGGAGGGGGGCTACAAGCCACCAGCCACAACCGCACGGGCCTCTGTCCGCACCAACGCCTCGGATATATCCGACTCGGGCACCCTCAGCGAGAGGGAGGCTGCCGCAGATGCACGGTTTAGCACGGCTCGATCGTCAGTCATGAGCACCGTCCGTGTGGCGGCCACGCTGGCGGCGCTGGATGCTGAGAGGGCGGCCCTGGAGCGGCGCCTGCAGGAGGTCGACAAGGAGCTGGAGGCGGAGGAGACAGCGGCGGCGGCAGCCAGGGCCAAGGCGTCTCGGCGAAAGCTGCTGGGGAGGCAGGCGCTGCTGCGGAACCGGCTCGCGGCGGCGGCGCGCAAGCTGGGCTGAGAAGGGAGGGGGGAGACGGCTTTGCCGGTGTGCCAAATAGAATGTGTTGTTTCCCAGCAATTTCAGCCGTGCCATGTGTAGAAAACGGCGGTGCAAGGTGCCACAGCGCGAGGTTGCGCTGGCGGTACACCACCTGCCGTTTCCCCCAGCAACGGGTGCGGGTCTAACACACCAACCCAAAAATGTCAGTTTACAGTCATTGAGCATGTGTGCAGAGCTCGACCTAGCAGTGTCTTTTGCTGCGGTGTCTGTCTTGGTGCTGCAATGTCAGAGGGCCGCGAAGTGTCATGCTTGGGCTGTACCACATAATACACCGTAGGAGAGTCGAGAGCAAGCATGTGCGCACTGTGCACCCTGTACAAATACTTGAAATAGAAACGCCGCGAGTGGCTCTGCTGAGCACTTCAGAACATCAAGTTGAACTTTGCCGCCAAGTACAACTTATTGGCGTACTGTTTGAGCTTATGACCACATGTTTCACATCTTATGACAGCGGCAGGCTGAGCATGTGAGCGCTTCAAAACTTGCGTGCAGGCATGCGGCATGGGAGCAGGCACACCACTTTGCAAGCACAGCATTGCAAGGCAGGCTGCAGCACCCGCTGACACTCACATTGAAGAAGAGCATGTTCACGTGCCACATCACTGTCAGGTGCGACGGCGTGGTTATGATATTTTGGCAGAACTGTGCGGCAGTGGGGTGTGGGCTGAGCCGCTACTGCAGCCTCCGTGTGTGCCCTGGTGGCGGGTGCCCTCCCTCCAGGGGGGGCGCTGCCACAGAAGTGAGCACGGCGCAGCGCCGCACTGTTGCCTCTGCCTGAGCCCGTTTGGTCCTTCAGGCATTGTAAAATACCGAAGTACAAAAAGAAGTGCACTCTGTTAGTCACACTGCAGTACTGACGGCATGCCGCAGTATGGGGTCCAGCCCGAGTTGAACGGTACACGCACCATTGCCCTCATCAAACATACATGACCGACAGTTCCTGGGACTCCTCTGCCCCCTGTTCGGCGGCACTGAGCACTGTGTACGCCGTAGGGGCAGCGGCCACCGCAGGCGGCAGCGGGGCCACCATTCGCAACAGGTGTGCCGCGTCGTAAACTCCTCCCAAGTGCCTGTAGCGCCACCACATTGCCGTTGATGGCATTGCCGCTGGCCTGCGTGTGGAGCAGCCTTTGGCTGCAAGTCTGTCATGGTAAGCCTTGCTAAACCCCTGCGCACACTGTAGGAGAGCAGTGATAGAGTTTGTGAGCATGCATGCGTGCGCGCCGGTGCAAACGGTGCCAAGTGGGATTTCCACGTGGCTCTGCTGAGCGCTGGCTGAACTTCAAGTTTCCTGACTACATGTGATGTGCTATTGTAGTTTTATTTAGTTGCACTTGGGCGTGCAAGCTATGGTAGTACAAACTTCAAGTTAAGCTTCACTGCAGAATGGCGCTTCGTCCTCCCGGCGGTGGGCCAATCTTCCCATGCCACTGCTGTGCCCGCCGAGCGCTAGCGTAAAGGCCGCCGCAGGGCAGGCCGCGGAGCTGACCCCCCATAGATATCGTAGTACAGCTGGTGCGCACATGCCTTCACGTCTCTATGACTAATATACAAACTTGACAGCGCAGTCCAATGTGTTGATGTCGCAATTTGGGCGCATGGCCACATGCTTCCACACATGAGGACTGTGGCACGCTGGGCATGTCAGCACTTGACCTGCCGGCAGGCATGCGGGATGGGAGCAGGCGTGCACATGACTTTTTTTGCGCAAGTGAAGCTCCAGGGCTAGGAGTGTTGCAGGGCAGGCTGCAGCACCAAGTGACACACATGAGAACAGCATGTCCAGAGGCCAGACCACCTGTCAGGTGCGACGACGTTTGTAAACAAGGGAATACCATATAATTGGTACAAGAAAAGTGCACTCTGTAATCACACTGCAGTGCTGATGGCACGCCGCAGTATGGGGCCCACCCCAAGTGTGACCGGTACGCGCACCATTGCCTCATCAAACATACATAATCGGCAGTTCCTGGGAGTCCTCTGCACCCTGCTCAGCTGTACTGAGCGCTGCATAAGCCGTGGGCAAAGCTGCCACAGGTGGCAATGGGGCTACCACTACTGTGGCAGGGCCGCCGCGTCGATCTAAACTTCTCGCCAGGCCTTGCGGCGCCGCCACGCTGCCGTTAATGACATCGCCGCTGTCCTGCCTGTCGACAGCACCGCCCTTAACCGCACCGGCGCCAGCGGCAGTCGGGCTGCCCCGGCTGCCCGCGCCCAACCCGGTGCCTTGCCTGGTGCTCTGCCTTCCGCTGGCCAGCAACACCACATTGCTGTTGATGGGGTTGCCGCTGTCCTGCCGGCCAAGAACGCCGCCGCCGGCCGCACCAACGCCAGCGGCTGTTGGGCTGCTCCGGCTGCCAGCGCCTAGCCCGGTGCCTGGCCTGGTGCCCTGCCTTCCGCTGGCCACCAACACGGGCCTGGTGATGGCAACGACGCTTGACGCTCTTTTGGACACCCGGGTGAAAGTGGTCACGCTGGTGCGGGGGCTGCTGACTTGCAGGCTGGTGCCGTGGTGGGGGCCGACCCGCCCGCGGCTGTCAAGCAGCGATGGCTGCACGACGCTGGTCACGACGACCATCACCCAAAGCGCGCCTGATAGCGCCACCAAAGGGTACTGGAGCAGCGGGCGGTCGAACAGCCTGCAGCAGTGGTGAGGAGGGGGGGGGGAGGCCGTGCAGCGGTGTGGGTTAGGTGTGCACGCCAGCTGCTTCAGACGCACATTGCCAAGGCACATAAATGGCATATGCGGTTGCGGCTGAGCATGGCACTGCAAGCGCGTGTGGCATGGGGCGGCACATGCCAGCGTTGCCGTCACATCGGTACATCACCAAGCCATCTTCCTGCCCTCCAAGCCATCGTCCTGCCCTGCCGACCACTGGTAGGCATTGCCACCTCTGATTTTTGTTCATGACAATGAGAAAAGTCTCTCAGTTGACGGTTGCCAAATGCGGTGCGCCTACCAGAACTGCTGCCTGCTCGAAGCTGCTGCCTGCTCTGGTTTGTGGGCGCTGACTCCTGATAGGTGCACCCTGGTGTCCGGTAGTGCACCTTTGGCACACCTGAATAACACTCTGACACCTATAAATGGCACAATGGCATCCCCGCAGTGCAAGATACCACAGTAGTTGTACTTGTTTGCACTTGTGGGCGTGCAAGGGCCCATGCCATGCATGCCAGCACGCTTGTGGCAATAGCACACGCCCGGCATTTTCTGAACAACCAAGAGCAACAAGTGCTGCTAGCAGAGTACCGGTATGTTGCACTCACCAAGCTGTCATCGGCAATCGTAGCGCACTATGAAACCTATAAAATACAGCGCAAGCTACTACAGTAGCAGTACTGGCATGTTTGCACTCACCATGCTGCCATCGGCGGCACGAAGAAGACCACCGGCAGCATTGCAAACATGAGCATGTAGCACACGCAAAACTGAGGCAGACCAGCACAGGGGGCCAAGCACGACAGCGGCAAGCACCCAGGCGGCATATATCAGACTGCCGCTGAGGAGTGTCACGGGGGGGGTGGAGCAATGTGCAGTGGTGCGACACGCAAGGGTCTCGTGCCAACGTCGGTACAAAAAGTTCGTATACTTCACAAGTATATTTTAAAGAAGTGCCGTCTTTGATGAAGTCGGCCGGGGTATATGAAGCTGAATAGCCGTCCGAGTGGCTGTTGAAGTGTGTATGCATGTACACACACGCGCGCTGCGTTGCAGCCCGCACAATTTACCTGTTGACTGACTGTAGTAATGGGTCTGGGTGGGTCACTTTCGTAGTTGTTGGGAGTGGCTCCCGCAGCAGCTTGCCCCCCAACAGGGCTGTCTTATGGTACAATGCAATTGTATACTTAAGAAGTACTTCTGAACAAGTTGATAGCCACTACCTGCAGCAGCTTCACGTGCCAGGCTCTAACTTGCACACACCCGTTCTAAACTGCACTGGCTGGTCAGACTGGTGGTGCTAGCTCAGTTGTTGCATTGTGTCTTCTTCTGTGCCGTCAGGCCCCTGTGCGGCAGTGTTGGGACAGCCCACACCCTTTTTCTGTTGCTAGCCGAGATGCAGTGCCAACCTCACCCCCCACCGCTCGTTGCTACCCTTTTGACACCCAGCTGAGCTGATGCTGTGACACCACGCAGCGCTTGTGCAAAGACCCGGGCAGCGGCAGCAACCTATCATGAAGTGTTGCATTTCTCATCCAAGCAACTCACCGCCAACCTTACTCAGCCACACCTCATCGCTGGCACCTTGACACCCAGCTCTGCCGACATAGTAACACCACGCGCCGGTTGTGCAAAGACCCGGGCAGTGGCAGCAACCTATCGTAGAGCCCCTTCCGAGCGCCAACTCACCCTCACAATGAAGTGCATGTGCCTCTCGAGGTCGTGCATGGCTGTGCCACCGGCGCCGCCGCCGCCACCGCCAACGCCGCTGCCGCGACCACTGCTCGGCGTGCCGTTGCTGCCGTCCCCGCCGCCGGTCGCCCCGCGGGGGGTGAGTGGCACTGTCTTGAAGCTGTGCTGAATCAGTGATCGCAGCTTGAACGCACAGGTGAACATCATGCTTGTGTTGATCCAGACCACCGGACACGTGCTGATGACCATCATGGACATCATGAGGCGCGGCGAGCGCACAAAGATGAGTGTGAGAGCCTGGGCGGCCCACACGCTGCTGCAGGCCACCAGCGCGCGCGTGCTGTGGCGCGCGATGAGGCTCTTGATGCGCACGATCGTGCCGCTCTTGCTTATGAGGGCTGCCGGTAGAGCCATCACCCACAGCTCCACCTATGTTCTCCGAAGAAGTGGGCGCAACAGCAGGGGGGGCGCACGGCCAGAGTGAGCACCAGGGTCGGCTGGCTCGCATGCTGTTGGTGCGCCTTTGCGCTGACTACTGTTGGAATATTTGCACCTCCAGCTCCAGTAACCGCCAGTGTAGCAGCAGCTTACAATCACTAACTGCCCAAGCGTATGGCGCAACCGTTTCGCCCAGTGGATACTGCGCCGTTTAAGCTACGCACGGCAGCTGTGCGTGCACAGGCGCCCACGCGCCACGACTGTAACGAACTACTTCTCTGTCTGTGTCAACAACGCCGCCGCGCCTACTGGCCACGGGTGTGGCTGTGCCTACAGTGCTGAGTCCCCTGCTTTCCTGAGCTACCACGGCATAAGCCCACCACTGAGCGTGTCCTTTATGTCCCTTTTTCTTGCATCTACCCTTTTCAATAAACCATGCACGTGTCTGGTGCAGTGCAGAGCACCGGCTGCTGGTGACCTCGACTGCACGCAAAGCCGTTGGTGGCATGTGCTTGCACGCGCAAGGCTTGGAGGTGAAGTTTAACTTCAATTTGAAGCTGAAGTTGGAGGTACATGAAACACGGCAGACAGGCTGTGACCGGCGCGTGCAGGGTGGGGGTACGACGATGTGACCAAACCGGTTTATTGACCACCCACTCTGGCTTTTGCCTGGCACTTGTGCCCAACCACGGCAACACCTGCGCTTGGCAACCTTGTGAGTTTCTCACAGTCATGGATGTGTGGTGGTTTGCAACGAGCATGCAGCATAGGCGCGTAAATGTAATACTGCCAAAACTTGAAGTAGCCGCAGGCGCAGAGCATTTGCCGCAGCCGCCGCACACTTCTTGCCTGCAAGAAAGAGCCCGCCAGCACTCCCCACGCCGCGATGGGAGTCAACGCCGCCGTGACGTCCAGGCCCGTGAGTGTGTCAACGTAGGCAGACAACGGCGCCGACACCCCGGTGCCAAACAGCATGAAGAGCAGGCACGTCAATGCCTTGAGCCTGTCAGGTCGCCTCCGCATGGGGGGCAGCCTCCCGCTTCGGCAGGTGTACAGCCCGTAGAGAAGCAGGATCTGCCGGCGCAGGCACACGTGGTGGCAGCAGGTGAAAAGGGGGTTCCGGATTCGATGACAAGCTCGTGGATTGTTTATTACCGGTACTATAGCACTTAGTAATCATTGTGCTGCTTTGAAGTGGTACTAAGTACTTCAGAAGTAGTATTTATGATCGTTTTGGGGTACACCAGCGCGTCACAGATTGCAGCATTTGTGTGGGTGTAACGCCTGCCTGGCAGGGCTTGGTTGGTCTGCTTCAGCTGGGGCAAGTGCCCCGCTGCAGAGCAGGGCACCCTACCTGTTCCTGTCACAGCCTGTGTGCGCGTGCAGCAGCACTGCCTGCCGCTGTCAAGCGAGTTCCGGGAAGCGCGTGCGCGCTGAAGCGCGTGCAGCACTGCCTCCTGCTGTCAAGCCCCTATACGGGCTCCAAAACGATTACCCAATACGGCTGATGACCGTTGCGGGACGTTTCTAGCGCGCAACACTTGCCTGCGCCATGGACGCAAACACAGCTGCCAGGGCGAGTCCCACGACTCCATCCGAGTACGGTCGGCTCACGCAGGCAGGGAAGCCGTACAAGTTTCTGTCGTTGTACCCTTGGTTGCACTCGCACTCCCATTCGCCGCCAGCCTCCACGCAGCGCCCGCCTGCACCGTCCTTCACACCCAGGAAGCCCCAGGTAGCAGCCGCTTCGTCTCTGCAGTCCAGCACGCACGGCATCACCTAGCGGCGCCCCCACTGCGTGCACCCCTGGCGGGTGGCCCGCAACTGCAGCACAGCAGCCTATGCGACAGCTTCCGCTCGCCCTGTCATGCACACTGGGGAGCCACCACCGCCGGAGCCGCCACCACTACCGGAGCCAGGTCGAGAGGCGAGCAGGGCGTCCGAGTGGGCAGGCCATGGGATATACCGCCGTCTGGAGTCCCTACCTCATGCACCTTCGTGCGCTGCACACACACACACACACATAGTGGCGCCGTGCAGCGGCGCCATGCACACCCCACAGCGGCTGGTCCAGCATCAACAGTAACTTGGTGCGTACTCCGCCTGGGTGGCCTGGGTGATGGCCGTGGCACCTGCGCTTGCATTGCTCCCGGGTCCGCTTACGTGCTTTCAGTGCAAAGAGAGAGAGAGTACAGTGTACAGACCTACGATCGCGCACGAAACGGTTTCGCACGAAACCGCCACACAAGTACATTAGAAATCTAATCTATATCCAAATTTTTTTTGGTGCACGTACATGGCGACCACCAGCCCTGGGTAAAACCAGCACGCACGGGGCATGTATCACGACGACGCTTGTCGCTGTGTCTTCTGCGTTGGAGCCACTGTCGCCAGAGTTGCTGCTGCCGCTTGCTGCTGGGGGGCCGCTGCTGCCACACTCCGCTGCTGCCTGGAACAGTTTTACTGCTGCAAAGTACCGGTACCAATTTTAAAATGAAGGCGGCGGGGCCAGACGGAGAGAAGGTTACGAAGCTGTCTGTCAGCACACGTGTTCGGTGTGGTGCTCGCACAGGCCGCCGCTATCGCCAACTCCAAGGGGGGGGTTCTTGACTTAGGGACGCGACTGTGTACTTGAGTACACTGAAGTACTTGCCATCTTCATGTACATGTGTGGTGTCCTGTCACACTCAAACGCTGTCCAGTCCAGCAGTGTGAAGCGCGCACAGTGGCGAGTGCTGCCCCCCTCCAGCCCGTCCCTGTAAGCGCCTTCACAGCCAGAGCTGGCGTCAGGGGTAGTCATGTATGGGCAACTCCGACAGCCATTCGTCACAGGACCATCACCACTGGCAGCGGCAAGGGGGGCACAACAAGTGGTACAGTACCGGCAATAAACATGGCCTGGCGGCATGCGCACACCTACCACAGCGGGAGACACATCTCGACATGCTAACGCTGTTGCACCCTGGTGCTTTGAGTGTGCCTGAGCACAAGGTGTTACCGTACATTGTAGTTGTCGGGGTTAAGCCCCCCCTGGTACCCCCCCCCCCCCGAATAACCGGGGGGTCTTGTACCCCGATATCTACGGTACCCAGCAGGCAGACGCATGTTTTGCTGCACACACAGCCACTGGGGCAACCACAGCCGGAACTTAAACCTGCTCGAGAGGCGTACGGAGGGTCCGTGTGGGCAGCCCCACCATAGACTACACCGCCATCTGGAGTCCCGACCTCACGCACTGTTACAGTGGCGCGACGCCCGCACTGCAGCTGCAGCAGCATGTAGCCATCATGAATACCTTCGGCACCACGGAGCTTTGCACGTTGGCCGCACATGGAGAAACAAGGGGCACACATGGCAGGAGAAGTTCCCAGGCTGGAGCAGGCGCATCGATGTCAACAAGCGGGAAGGTGCTCCGTGATGTTGTGTGCCTCAGGTGGAGGGTACATGACCGGTGTGCGCACGTGCGCACAATGCCCATGAGTTCAACTTGAATAGTTGAAGCCATGAGTTTGACGTCAAGTTCAGACATATACAATGGACAAGGAGTGCTCTTGGGACTCGTTGGGGCCATCATCCTCATCAGAGGCCCTAATGACCTCGTACGCAACGTGCGCAACAGTCACGGGCAGGGGCGGTGGCACACCTGCAACAGCGGCCCCTGTTTGTCGATCCAAATCTGCCCTCACGACCTGTGATGCTTCGCCGCCGCCTCGTCTGCACGCAGCATCGCTGGTGTCCCGGGTAGCAGCATCACTACTTTGCCTGCCTCCAACCACAGGCACCCGCCCGTTATTCACAATGCTGGCTCGGCCGCCGCTGCTACTAAGCACACTGTTGCGGCCGCCACCAACCAGGTTGCCGCGGCTGCCGGCCCCCACTGGCACCACCACGCTGTGCCTTCCGCTGCCCACTAGGCTTGCCCTGGAGTGAGCGGCGACACTCGAATTACGGCCACGAGAGGTGGTCACGCTTCCGCGCGGGCTGTTGGCGGGGCTGACCTGCAGGCTGCTGCTGTGGTGGGGGTCAACCTTGCCCCCGCCCGCGAGCAGTGATGGTTGCACCACGCTGGTTATGAGGACCACCATCCACAGGGAGCCAGCTGCCGCCACCGGAGGGTACTGGAGCAGGGGGCGGTCGTCGAGCCTGCGTAGGGGTGCGAAGAAACGTATGAGCAGGCCATTTACGCCGCATATACGGCTAGGGTTGCTCGAAAACGTGTGTATACTTGGAAGTATGGGCGTTTTTTTCTTGTCGGCACGTGTGCAGTGACTCACCATGCTGGGCCAGCCACCATGCAAGAGCACCAGACACGACTCATGCACGCTTGCGCAGAGCTGTGACTACAGCTATTTTCCCAGATCATGCATCGATATACGCCGCTTATACGCTTCGTATATGGCTTGCCAGTATACATTTTCGCGCAACGCTATACATGTATAAGCGCGTATATACGGTCTTGATGTTGGTTCCAACGGTTCCAGCCTGGCAGCAAAAATCAATGGTGCCACTGTGTGTGCAGGCAGCGTATATGGGACATGTTCGGTGTTCCCTCATCATCTGGTGGCCAAAGCAAGCGACAGGTGGGGCAGCATGAGTTCAAGAACAAGTTCAATATACGGAGTTTTGCATCCCTAAGCCTGTGGCGTGCAGCGGCGGATGGAATGCGCGAGGGGCAGTGGGGCGGTGTGGCTTAGGTGGATATGTGTGTGCAGCCGTGATAGCATGTATACTTCAAGTAATTGAAGTACTTCACAAGTAATCAAAGTGATTTATCAATATCATCGATATTATACTGCAGTACGATGTACCACGCGTGACAATTCGAAGTATTGATTTACACGTGTAGGTGTGCAATGACCCAGGGCATGCCGGCCAGCACGAAGCAATGGCCATGCCAGGCTCGTATAAACTGCTACTTGTTCAAGTACTACCGATACTGATATAACAAACAGGCTGTGATTTATGCTCCACTTGGGGCTTGGAAAGCCCTGTGCACATGAATACGCAACTGGAAAAAGCATGACCAATAGTTGGTCCTTCTTCCTCCGCGACACTTCATTTGATGGTGTGAACACCAGCCGTCAGAATGACAGCAAAGACGAACTCGCACAGCAAAACTGTTATAACAATATATTCAGCACCCCCAAAATAGGGTATACTTGTCGAGGTATCTATGTACCTACACGGGGCCAGGCATGGGTCCGACTGGGCAGGCTGGCCCGCCATAGGATATTCCACCGCCTGGACTCCCTACCTCATGGGTATGTCTATGGGGCCGTGTGTCGCCACTGCTTCGATCCTGCATGACCTGGCCTCTTGCCCACATGTGCATACAAGTAGAACACGTTTAATAGTAGGAAGGAAAGAGCCTTTCCAGTGGTAGACATCTGTTACGGTGCCTGGAGCACACACATGATACGCTCACTTCCAGTCATTCAGGTTGCATGCTATGCAATGCCATGAGTACCGTGCACGGTGCATGGCACTTACCAGCCTGCGATGGGTGGCACAAAGTAGGCCACCGGCAGCGATGCGAAGAGCAGGATGTATCCCACACAGCACTGCACCAGAGCATGGCAAGCATGCAACAGCGGCAAGTGGCAGGTGGCGCATTCAGAGCACTGGCAGTGATGCAAAGTGGAGCACGTATCCCACACAGCACTGCACCACAGCATGGCAAGCATGCAACAAGTGGCAAGTGACAAGTGGCATAGAACACTGGCCGCAATGCAAAGACCATGACATATCTCTCACACAGCATAAAATCACAGCTTGGCAAACATACAACAGTGGCAAGTGACCGGTGGCATATTCAGAACACTGGCAGCAATGCCAAGTGGCTGATGTAGCACTGCACCACAGCATGGCGAGCATACAACAGCAGCAAGCAGCAGGTGGCATGCTACAGTTGTCTTTGCTGTTTCATAATGAACGCGGAGACTGGTACAGGCTGTATGCACACGCGTGCACCTCGTGTCCACACGCCGGTGCACGCAAGCCTGCACAACAACAAGAAAACTCGATATGCACAGGACCTAGTAATAGTAACTGAAGTGCTTCGAAGTTTTAGGTCGCCTGGTTAGAACATTGGCGCAGTATTACCAACACTGGCGGTTGCGGTGTCACAGAGTATGGATATGGCGCTGGCATGTGCCATCTCCAGCGCACCGCTCTGATCGCGCCATGGCTGGCCCATCAGCACTGTCAGTGACTGCATCGGCAGAGCCATCCCCGTCGGCTGTGGGGCTGTGGCCTCCTGCACCTACGTGTTCTTACCCGCACTGCGGCTCACATCAGCGCCGGCTCTAGCTGTGGCTCCATTGCTGCACGCACGTGTGTGTTTCTGGTGCCAGCTGACAGTACGCAGTACCGCAGGTGCGCCACCCGCCCCAAAACGCCACGGCATAGACTGCATGCCACAGCAGTACTGCGCTTTGCACTACGATTTGGGATTACTACTAGTAGTATTCCTTCATTTCCACAACGGCTGCCGAGCAATGTTATCACCAACACTCCGCGGCAACGCAAAGGCACATGCTAGGCACCACCACCCCCCCCCCGCACGCAGCTGGCAAGCCGCTCTGCTGCCGAAACCACGATGTGACAACGGTTCCGGAACCGACCCCGAAAATTTACAACGCGAACGAATATAAAGGCAAAGTTCACAAACCATGCTGCAAGGTACCCGCCAGGGTTTGTTACAGACCCTGCTGAGTGTCAGCTCACCTTCTCAATGAGCAGCAGCTGCTTGTCGAGTTTCCGCATGTCTCCGCCGCCGCCGCCGCCGCCGCCGCCGCCGCCACCGCCGCACGCATCGCTGCCACGCGGGCTGCGGCCATCCCCCCCATGGCTGCCGCCGTCCCCGCTGCCTTTTGTCTGTGAGGAGCTGAGCGGCAGCGTCTGGAGGCTGTTCTGCACCAGCGCCCGCAGCTTGAAGGCGCAGGTGAACACCATGCTGCAGTTGAGCCACGCCACGGGCACGGAGCTGACGCACATCATGGAGATCATGAGGCGCGGCGAGGGGATGAAGATGAGGGTGAGGGACATGGCAGTCCACATGGCGCCGTAGGCCAGCAGAACCCGCAGGCCGTGGTTGGCCATGAAGTTTTTCATGCGGACGACGGTGCCGCTCTTGCTGGTGAGGGTCGTGGGCAGCGCCATCACCCACAGCTCCACCTGCGTTTTCGAGGAACATTTGCGCGGGCGGCGGCAACAGCGCTGGCTCAGCAAACCGCAGTGACGGTTATGGTCGATGCCTGCAAGCTTGCACAGCTCGATGGTCTGGCGCCGGCAACTGAGATGTGCGCATTTGTTTTTATACAGTTTGGCAGCAGCGGGCAACCTTGGGAGCGACACCACGCGCACGCATGTGCCATCAGTCGTCTGTGGGTGTGAACCATGTGATGCACGGTCAACCACCTCCTAAAACCGCTGAATTACACAGGGCGCCACTGCCAGCAGAGGGCTGCCATGGCCCTCAAGCGCATAACCGGTGTCTGCAGCGCGCACTGCAGTCTATCATCACTGGGCAGTGGCCAATAGAGAACAAAGGCTGGTGGTGCTGGCATGGCCAGGCCGCTATTAGCAGCAGACTCGCAGGTCCAAAGGTAGTGGCCCAAGCAGTCCTCACAACCATGCAGTCACGTGCAGTCAAAACCTGTGCTGCGGACACAAAAGCATAACGCCGTCCCTCGCGACTTACGTGGCACGCACCCGGGTCGAATATGACTGCACTGCTACAAATAGCCCATTACTGCTCAGTACCCTAGCCACAGGCCCGCAAGTACATGAGCATAGCATATAAGTGCCTGCCAATACTCCAACAGTGCCCAAGCGGTCCTCACAACCATGCATCGCGCGCACTCGACACCTTAGCTGTCGACACCAAAGCATGCGCTGCAGCCGCCGCGCGCGACTTGCCTGCAAAAAGGAGCCCCCCAGCACCGCCCACGCGGAAATGGGGTTTGTGGGCCCCGTTACGTCCATGCCGGTGAGTGTGTGCACATACGCGCACAGCTGCACCAGCACCATGACGCTGAACAGCGTGAACAGCAGGCACGTCAGCTCCTTAAGGAGGTCCGGCCTTCGCCGCACGGGGGGAAGCCTCCGGTTTCGCCACGTGTACAGCGCATGGAGAGCCAGGATCTGCCAGCGGTGGGCATTTTTTTGGTGTGGAGGACAGGAAATGGGTGTCAGTTTGCGCATGTCACGCATTGACAACGTGGTTGGCAGCACAGCACCGTAAAGCCGACTTTAGAAGGGCATGGCACGTGGCGAGGCCGGTGGATGGCTCTCATGTTGAGTGCGGTTGTTTGGCCATGAAAGGGCAGTTTGCGTGGTCGGGGTGTCTGGGTGATGGCTGGTCAGCGTGGTGGAGGCCTAGACAGGGAGCACGGCACCTTGCAAAGGCGTGTGCTGTGGCATGCGCACCCGCCAGCAGCCTGCAATCCGACCATACTGCAGAGTGGCAGGCGCACACACACCGGCTGCACAAGGCTTTCTTACTTTTGCTGCTTGCGAGGCAGTGAAAACCAGCAGCGGAGCTATTATCTGCCTGGCGAGGGTGAAAATGTTTCGCTGACACAGTGCTGCAGGCTGGCAACGGTGAATGAAATCCATAACATGATTTGCGACATGACATCCCATGTATACATATTGATACACATACATGTGTACTGGCACATCCATCCAGTGCTCCACCTGCCATTGCCGCTGCTCCGCACTGCCACGTGAGCACGCTTGGGAGCTTATCAAGGTCTGCTGCCTACTGAGCACTCGTGTGGCGCCGGCCGCTGTCCCTTCCGAAGCTTAGCATAAGATGTTGCACTGCCAGCAGAAAGCTGGACACGGGTGCATGAGAACAGCTACTGAGGCCACTGCAAACGCTGGCGTGGCATCGCGATCGCGCGCGGCTCTTGCCTGAAACAAGGACGCGCACAGGGCTGTCGACGCCAGTCCCACAACCCCATCTGCATAGGGACGGCTCACGCAGGCAGGGAAGCCGTAAAGGTTTTTGTCATAATACCCTTGGTTGCACTCGCACTGCCAGTCGCCACCGCCGCCAGCCTCCACGCAGCGCCCGCCCGCACCGTCCTTCACACCCAGGAAGCCCCACGTAGCGGCTGCTTCGTCTCTGCAGTCCAGCACGCACGGCATCACCTAGAAAGCGCCCCCAGTGCTGGCACAGGTGCGTAATGGACCGCAACGGCTGTACGTGGGCCTCTTGCGCTTGCCCTCCGTCATGCACGCATGGGCGTGCGCCCCCCCACACACCCCCGGGGCCGGGCGGCGGGCGCCAGCATGGCACGAGTTTTAACGGGGTGGCGGCGTGCAGCTGCCACAGTAAAGGCGGAGGAACAGGAACCCCCGCTGCTGTTGTTTCCTGCGGTCTGCTACATTGTTTCCTGCCCTTTCTGATCAGCCACTCTTCGCTCTGCCACTCCTGGTGGTTGCGCCATCGTGCACATGTCTGGTCTGTGTGCAAACTCGATAGAGGCAGTTTCAACTGTAACTGTCAAATTTGAAGGTGTGCAAAGCCTAACAACCAAACTCACGAGCGAGGTGGCGCCACCGCTCTTGCCGCTGCTGGTGCCGTGTGACCGGAACAAGACCGCTTCCTTGCTCCACAGTTGGCATGGCTGCCAGCTGGGTGGCCTGTCCGCTGCTGCGGCATGGGTGACAAAAGCACCCAAACCGTGTACAGTGTACCAGCAACGACCACGTCACGCGCGCAATTGGCAGAAACGAAGCGGTCAAACTCCGCCCAGTAGTGGTACCGCCTGCGGCTATACTCTGCGTCTCTATGCAGGCTGAGGTTGTGCCCCCTGAGCAGAACAGGGATGAGAGATCATATCCGCTGCCGACCTGGGTACGTGCGACAGCAACAAGTCATGCACGTGCGCAGAGCCAACACACAGTCACCACTGTTGCATTATAAACACAACGTCTTTCGGTTGTGAGCACTGCTGTACGTTGCGACACCACTTGCGAGGCTCCTGTCCGGCACAGCGTGGGCGAGGCGATGCAGTCGCAGCAATTGCTGACATCAAAATAATATTCAGGGAGCAGACAGTGCACACACCGCAGCAGCAGTGGGCACACAGCAACACACCCACCGTGCTTTCCAGAGCGCACATTTGATTTACAGACACACAGCGGCTCTGTGAACCAGCCGCCAGGCCACCACTAACAACATTGCTACGATGGCGCCAACCACACGCACGCGGCTAGCGGGTACGTGCAGAGGACGTGCCGCCACCGCCGCCGCCGCCGCCGCCCCCCCCCTCCGCATACTTGGCCCTGAAGTAGCCATTGTAGTCCAGGCGCGTGCACAGGTTGGTGAGGTGCGTGTGGCACTGCAGCGTCACGCTGTCCGACCACAGGCGCGTCATGAACTGGGACAGGAACAGGTCGAAATTTCGCTCAAATTTGGCCACCATGTCCACAAACCCGCGCGTGTCCACCTCGCCGCGCACGGTGCTGCTGAGCACATCAACCCTGCGCCGCCGCACGCTCACGCTGCTCTCCGCGGCAGCGGCCGCTGCGGCATCTGCAGCGTCACGCAGGTTTGCGCCGGAGCCTGCGCTCCGCAGCGGTGGCGCGTGGGTTGCGGCGCCGCCGCCGGCCGCCGCGTTGATGGTCGCCTCGTCGATCTGTAGTGTGTTTGGCGCATGGGATGGGTGTGCGCGGTCGGCAGGAGAGGGGGAGGGGGGGTGAGGCTCGTGTGTGTGGGGTTGTTATTGCTGCTGCATAACAATAACTCTGTCTGGGAACTTTATGAGGGAATGGAGGTTGGCTGCCGTGGGCTGGCACATGCCACGCGCCAACCGAGCCAACGCCGGTGGCAGATTTGGGTTCGGGTGTGTGGAAGTGTCTGCCAGCTTGTCAGTCCGGCACGCACCACACAGGCGCTCAGCCCAGACTAATTGTATTTAACTTTCACTTGAAGTTTTACTTCAACTTGTACTTCAACAACTGGGGTGTGTGCGCAGGAGCGTCACCGAAACGCGCACCTCGTCCTGCACTGTACTTCCACTTGTACCTCAACTTCTACTTCAACTTGTACTTCAACTTGCGTGCACGCGAGAGCGTCACCTTGTCCGTCCGGCACCACTTGCGCATCTGGTCGCAGAAGTACACGCACACCGTCATGAGCTTCACCAGCACGCGCACCAGCTCCTGGCTGCTCAGCAAACACTCCGTCAGGCACGTGTCCAGAAAGTTCACGTGAGCGCTGAGCAGGTCATCCGCCGTCTGCGCACGCCGCAGCGCTGCCTCCAGCTCCCGCCACCGCGGCTCAATCACCTGCGCACGGGAGGGAGACAGGGGAGCGGGGGGGGGGAGGGAGAGTGCAGTGTGACCGCGGTTGCGAGGCGGGGTGGGAGGGGGGGGAGCGTGCAGTGTGGCCATAATCGCCAGGCAGGGTGGGGGGTAGGGGGGAGTGTGTGGTTGTAATTGGGAGGGGGGGAGGGGGTTGATGCTGCAAAGGTGTGGGGTGGCATCGCAGCGGCGCGTGCAGTTCAGAGCTGGCGTGGGTACGGGCGGTGTGCAAGTTCTTTTGGCAGGGGGCACAGGAGGGGGGGCATGGCCGCTTCACAGCATACTTCAGAAGTGCATCATGATTCCTGAAGTAACTGGCTGCCACAAGTGAGGGAGTAAGGCGTGGAGGGTTGATTCGAGGCGGGTGGGGTAGAGTCTCGGCAACATGTGCACAGCAAGGGTCTCCCAGGTCCCCTCATTTGTAGAGTGACAACGGGCACAATTGCTGCAACACCACGGGTGTGTTCAGCAGGCTGGTGAAAAAGATGCACAAGAGAACCAGGTGGCAGTATTTTGAAAACACTGCATTGCAAACTGATGGGTTCATCACCATGTAAGAGTTGTTGGGAGCGCACTGGAGCATCCTTGGCCGTCACCGGGGTGCTCCTGATGGGCAAGCAGTAAAACTGGACTGGCCTGGCGTCATGCACTCTCAGTAGGCAGGTGCGTGTGTACACCTGCTGATGTGGCATGAGCCTTTTGCCACAGTCGCGGGTGCGCATGCACAGGCTCTCAGCTCAAAGGCCATGTGCAGTAGCAAGTTCGGCACGACAATTTCCTTTTTTGTCAGCATGTTACCAAAGCAATCCTTGAGATGTTGGTGGTGCACTCTGAAGCATCCTTCGGCCCACGCGGCTTGTACTGGTTCACACGCTTTACAAGGCGAAGTGCACGGGTCAGACAGACGCTTGGCCTGCCGTCTCACCTCAAAGGTCATGTAGTAGACGAAGTTCTGCATGAAGTGCAGCATGCGCTGGCGCAGGCGGTACGTGCTCAGCATGAGCTGTCCCAGAGCCAGCTCCTTGATGGCCTGCGGTCATTACGCGAGCGGGGGCAGCGGGCACGGCAACCTGGCTTGTGTCACAGCTGAAATGCCTGACTGTGGGAGAAAGAGTATAGCACACCCTTTTGAACTGTATATTGTGTAGTGGAAGTGGCAGGTAGGGTGCTGTATGCTTCAGGTCCAGTTACAAGGGGGGAGGGGGTTAAAGTAATGACCTGTTTTGTGGGCACCTCGTGAACCCAGAATCAGCGACCTGTTTTACCAGGATGGGCAATACACCGGGAATGTACTTCAAGTGTACTAGTAGTACTGTAAATACTTAAATGTTTCAATAATAAATACTTCTGAAGTTGGTAGAGAGACTTAAAATTGGGGTGGTCATGTTCTGGTCGGTACCAGGATGGCAGACATCCTTCCGGCCGTTGAACCAGGTCAAGTACATGGGCACACAATGGGTATGGTTTTGGCCATTGAATCTGGTCAACCACTGCACATAGGCACACAATGGGGTGCATGAGTTGTGGGTGGTGTTCACCTGGTGGTCCCGCCACCAGCAGCATGCGCTCCACGTGCTTGCCTAAAACTTATGCTTGGCGTTATCAGTACAGCCCAGGCAGCACCAGAGCTTGGCTACTGCTGCGCACAGTGTGGCAGGTGTGGTGTCTGCCGCCAGCTGCAGAGGAGGCGCATATGCCGGCACTGCTTTGGGCACCTGCTGCTCCTATGGTGCACCTGCTCCACTGCCTTTGGCGCTCAACGTGCTTGCCTAAAACTTGTGCTTGGCGTTGTCAGTACAGCCCACCTGCAACTGCAAGTGCAGCAAAACAAAATACCGGCATGGCTAGTATACTAATGTAGCATGCTTTTGGCTGGCCGTTAAACCATGTCGACTACTGTGCACAGGCACACAGCGGGGTGCATGAGTTGTGGAGTGGTGCCCACCTGGTGGTCCCGCCACGCGCCGAGCAGCATGCGCTCCAAGTTTGAGGGTGACATACGCCATTTGCACGCCGTGCAAACGCTTTTCGACCAACAGTGGATGCGGTTATTGTGTGCATACGCATGTGTACAAAATAAGGTGACAAACTGTGGAGTTTTGCAGCCGCGTATTGTGGCGGCGCTCACCTGGTGGTCGCGCCACGTGCCGAGCAGCATGCGCTCCACGTGCTTGGCGAAGAACAGGTGGCGGAACAGCAGGTTGTACTTGGTCAGCGCCTTGGCCGAGATGATGAGGGACAGCGGCCACTTGACCTTGAACGTCAGAACCAGGCTGTCCATGCCGCGCAGCCCAGGGGTTGCAGTTGACGTTGAAGGTGACGTGCCGCTGGTGCCATCCGACCACTCAAACCCGCCACCAGACCCCCCATCCTGGGTGCGGCAGCCGTGAACACACAAAAGGGGAGACAGGGGAGGTAGTGAGGGGGGGGTGCAGCCTACAGCACGCGGGTCGCTGCAGTCGCTCCCTGCTCCGCTACCAACGAAGTGGTGGCTGCCCGCATGTTGGTGACGCTCGCAACAACTGCTCAGCCTTACGTCGTGGTCGAGCCTAGTGGGTTTTGTGCACACGCTGGCTGAGTAAGTTGCGAGCACGCTGTCTGCTGAGCAGCATCTAGCTGTTCAGCGCTCAGGAGGCACCTACCTCGCCATGCCTGGACGCGGCGGGCGTCCTTGAGTGGATGGCCTCCAGCTGGCGTGTCAGGTTGTATTGGCTGCGCGCAGTCACACGGGGCAGGGGCGGCACATGGGAGCGCATGTGTGTAGGGTTGCCACGACTGTAATTTCATGTTCATCAGTACTCCGTAAAATGGTGGCGTAATGGGACCGTTGACTTATACCTCTGGTAGTTAACAAGTGCGAAAACTTCAAGTGCGAAAACTTCAATAACGGTCAGCAGTGTGGGGGCATAACAAACTTCAAGGCATTGGCATCGTGCGCTGCTGTAGGCATCTGCAGCGGGTATGGAGCCACCCACAACTGTCCTGTCTAGCCTTCCTGACCAGCCGGCTTGCATACCATAGGTGCTGGACACCCCTTGCCCACTCCATCAGGTGAAGTCTTTTCAAGGGGGGGGGGGTGTTATATACTTCAAGTACTTCGAAGTATATGGGAGGGGTGTTATACTAATCCGATCACAAAATACAGGGAGATGTACTTGAAGGGGGTGGGGGTGTTACACTAGGGAGGGGTGTCGTATTCCGGTACCTACAGTGCTTACTACACGACAAGCACCAGAGAGCTGCCATCCCCCCCCCCCACACACACACACACCCCTGAACTCGTAGCCCAGATCGTCTCTGAAGCGGTCGTCGCTGACACGTGCTAAACTAGGGGGTTTTATACCCCGATCCCTACGGTACGAGTGGTATGTACCCGTCGGGTACATATCACTTCAAGTTCATGTCAAGCTGCCCCTGCCCCTCACACTGTCAAGCTGCCCCTGCCCCTCACACAGACACACACCTGAACTCGCAGCCCAGATCGTCTCTGAATGGGTCGCCGCTGACGCTGCTCATCTGCACGGCCAGATGCAGCAGCCCCTCCAGCCGCACTGCAGTGAGCCGCTCGCCGCCTGCTGGCCCGCCGCGGTGATGGTGTGGGCCGTGCTCCACCTAGGGGCAGGGGGGGGCGGTGGCGGCACAGAAATTTCGATGTCCAAGTTCAACGTTGAACTTGCTGTTACGGTGTCACACAAACGGGGATGGCTGCAGGGCTGCCCCCCCCCAGTGGTGGTGTTGGCCGTGCCCCACCTGGGGGGTAGGGGGGGAGATATCATGTCAATATCCAAGTTCAACTTCAAACTTCAAGTTATCATGACACACACACACACACACAGACACGGGCAGGGTTGGGCCACACTGTGGCGGCGGTGTAGGTCGTGCTCCACCTGTGAACAAGGGGGGAGATAACATGTCAATATCCAAGTTCAACTTCAAACTTCAAGTTATGGTAACACACACAGGCGGCATGACTGCAGGGTGGGGACGCTGTGGTGTGGGCCGTGCTACACCTGGGGGCAGGGGGGGGCGGTGGCGGCACAGTAATTTCGATGTCCAAGCTCAACGTTGAACTTGATGTTACGGTGTCACACACAGTTGTTCTGTTGCTGTGATGGGAGGTGCCATGGTCCAACAGTCCTGCACGGTTTCAGTGAGGTGTCACTGAGCTCCTTCTCTTCCTCTGCGACGTCCAGAAAGCGCAAAAGGAATCATTTGGCTTTCAAAGCCGGGCCTTATTATTTTTGATTTGCTGCATTGAAAGGTGCCAAGTGTTCCAACATGTTCGCAGACTTTCCTGAACCTCTGAGCTCCTTCCTGAGCTCCTCCTCGGCGCCCTCCACAGAGTGCGCAAAGAGAGTATTTGGCTTCCAAAGCCAGGCTTTCATCAGGCATCTGGGCTGGGCAACCTTTCATGGCGGTTTGTTGGAGCAAGTCGTCTAGTTTTTTTGTTGCTTTGCTGCATTGAAAGATGCCATAAGTTCCCACATTTTGGAAGAATTTTCGCTCTTCTGGCAACGTCCCTCAAGTGAACAAAAGAAGAGAAAAAAGAGACAACTTGGGGCTTTCACACCAGGCTTTCACCAGGTGAACAGAACCAGTTGTTTTTGTTCCTTCGCTGCACTAAAAAATGACATGTGCTCCAGCCCTTTCGCAAAATAATTGTGTTGTTACTTTACGGCACCGAAACATGCAGTTTTTGTTGTTGTTATTTTGTGCAGTTTATCTGACCTCCTTCCTGAGCTCCGCCTCTGCGACGTCCACGAAGTGAACGAAAGAAATTTATTGGCTTTCATGCCAGCTTTTAATCAGGTGAACAAACGACCCCAGCCACGGACGGCAGCATGCGGGCCGGGCAACCTTCCAGAAAGGTCTGTTGGAGCAGACCATTTCATGTTTTTTTTGTTTCTTTTGCTGCGCTGGAAGGTGCCAGGGTCTTCCAACATTTTCGCAGTTTTTGTATTTAGTGCCAGAAATGTCTGACCTCCTTCCTGAGCTCCTCCTCGGCGACGTCCATGAAGTGAACAAAGAGGTCGCCCTGGTCCAGGAGGAAGAAGTGCTTCATGGTGCGCAGGCGCGCCAGCAGCTGGCACTCCCCCACCACCACGTCCAGCAGCGTGTGGCTGGCAAATGCGTACGCCGCCTCCACTATCTCCCCATACCTGCACAGACGCATGCAAGACAAGAGGTATGCTCAGCAGAGTAGGGCCATCACAAATGTAAAGGCATCGTAGGCTGTTGTAGGCATCTGCAGCGGGTATCCTTGAATTACCGTTGACCGTCATGTCCCAAAATTACGATTCCGGCAACCCTACTTACTATTGGTTTGTACCCGTGCACACAGGATATGCCAGGTGTCAGACTGATATACAGACTCCAACTCCAGCCCACTTCAAAAACGTAGGAGACACGCCACAGTCATGCATATATAGCGGGGAGACCTAGAGTTTATCGCTCCTAGATGAGTTTTCATAAAACACGCAGTGGTTCTGTTTGTGGACAGGGTTAAGATAACAGGGGCACGGCGCATTGGCTCTCGCGTGCGGCTGGGAGAGGCAAATAACGCATCGACAATCTCCCGAAGCCTGCATGCACACACAGGATTGTCACAGGCACGCGCACAGCAATGTGTACGAGTAGTTTGCACCGGTGCACACATGACACCGTGTCTCTGCACGTGCACACAAACTTCAACCTCAGCTCCCAGTCAACTTCAACATCATCCAAAACGCATGCCCGCCTGGTGTCGCTGGCGTCCGCGTGGTCCTCTGACTAGTACCTTTTACTGATGTGCAGCACCACACAAACTTCAACCTCAACTCCCTGTCAACTTCAACTTTGTCCAAAACGCATGCCCACCTGGTGTCGCTGGCGTCCGCGTGGTCCATGGTGATGGGCCCTGCGTGTGGGCACGTCACCTGCTTGCCGCACTCGCGCACCACATTCAGGTATTTCCCCGTGGTGAGAATTTTCTTGGCGTGCCCCTGCAGGAAGGATGCCACCATGGGCTGCGGGGAGGGGGGCATGCGGCAGCGGCGGGGGGGGGGGGGGGGGGGGGGGGGGGG
>JAULBY010068430.1:0-32596 GCA_032358315.1 Ophiocytium majus | reverse complement strand
GGGGAGGGAGACAGGCATACAGTGCCGGGGGGTGGGGGTGTGTGTGGGGGGAGACAGGCATACAGGGCAGGGGGGGGCGGGGGGGGACAGGCGTACAGTGCAGGCGAGCAGCAGTGGGCAGCAGTTTGTTGTGCAGGTTGGCGGTGGGGGTGTGTGGCGGTGTCAATGGGTGGTGTGCTCAGCAGTGGTGGCACAGTTGAAGGACAACAGACGTTGGCGGGGGCGGGGAAAGGCGTAATGCAGGCAGCAAAGGTGGTTGACAACTTGGCACGCTGTCGGTAGGCGCATGTGGGTGTTGCCTGAGCTTGCTAGGAGTATACACATGGCCCGCAGTGGATGGGGGACCAGCTTTAGTCAGTGGAGGAGCAAGCGTCGCAACAGAGCCGCGCAGCAGGCGCCTGCCTCTGCCATTTGTCAAGGTGCACCATAGCCTCCTGGACCGAACATCTACTAAGTACTTCAAGTATTTAATGGGCTTGTGAAACATGCATCTATGTTGCAAACACTTCACAAAAGTACGGTAAATACCACTAAAAGTGAAAGGAACCTAAAAGGCTGCTAACAAGTATTTATTACGAAAGTATGCACTCACTTGTGATTTCCTTCTTCATTTCGTTGCAAAGAAGTTTAGAGTAAGCCATTTTTATTGTTCGTAAGTATCCCCGCCAGGCTGACCTGGATACCAAATGCCTTGACAGGTGACATGCAACCAAGCAGGCGCGCCTCGCCAGGCGGACTGGCATGCCACTGCAGTGGCGGTGTCAAAAAAGTGAAACGGTTTTGAGCACCCGGGGGAGAGTCACCCACCGCATAGCGTGCTCAGCGCAGCGGCACCCAGAACTGCCCCCTGCTCAGCAGCAGCCTCGAGGGCTGAGCAAAGAAGCACTGCGCACGCGCGTGCCGTGCTCTTGCCTCGGAAGGAGTCTGGAAGCACCCGCGCGATCCTGCAGAGAAAAAAAATATGTCATGGTGCACGCGCAGGCAAGGCAAGAGTGTTTGGTATTCTGTTCAAGTCCGGAAGAACGCACTCAATCCTGCGAAAAAGAAATTATGATGTCACGGTGTGCACAGGGCAGTGTTCAAAATTATTCTTTTCCGGCAGTGCGCCGGCTGGGGCAGCGGAGAGCACACACTGGATGGTGGTGCCCCGCCAACGCTCACACAAGGAGGTGCAAGTGGCATGACCACATGCAACTCGGACAAACGAGCCTAGTGTCTGGCAAACGTGTGATAAACGCTCCCCTAAGCACCCCAACGCCGGTTTAATCAAAGCGCCCAGACCAATCAGCACCGGCTGCAGTACAGTCCCACTGCTGATGAGCATGGGCTTTTTTTTTCAGATGTGGGCGTGAAAGAGCGCATGCCATGCATGCCAGCACACTCGTGACGATGGCACGTGCACACGAAATGACACAGTTTTCTCAACAACCAAGAGGAACAAGTGCTGCTACTGTAGCAGGCAGGCATGATGCCTGCTGCCTCTACTTCTTTACTACAAACATGGGAAATGACATACACTGAAAAGGTCACACGTGCATGGTAGCTCTCTTGCATGCTGCCCCCACACCATCACCTTGCCACTGCGCCCACCACAACGCCGTCCAGCACGCCCGGCGCGCGCACCACCGCCGCCGCTGCCCCCTCCACAACCGCCACCAGCGCCTCCGCCGCCGAGCACACCATCGCCGCCATCACATGCACATCCGCCGCTGAGGCCGGCACCGCATTTGGCGGCAGCCCGGCCCCGCCCGCCGCGCCGCTGTTGTAACCATCCATGTAACCGCCACAGTTGTAACTGCCACCAGGGTAACTGTCAGGGTAACTGTCGCTATAACTGTCACTGTAACTGCTGGCAGAGCCGGTGGCGGCGGCGGCAGGGGCTATGTAGTGGCGTGACAGCAGCTGGAGCAGGTGGGTGCAGGGGGGGCGGGCGCAGGTGTCTGGGGCGAGCTGTGCCAGGGTTGACAGGAGGCGAAGAACTGCCATTCGAGCGTCACGCAGCGCCTGCAGTTGCGGGAGGCAGTGCGCCATGGCAGCAATAGCAGCAAGAGGTGGGGGGGGGGAGTAGGAGTGTGGGGATGGTCTAGGGGTCAGTGACTGGCTGTGGTAAGTATAAGGGCAAGTGCGCATGCATATACTTCAGAAGTATGTAGTGGCACTTCAGTTATCATGGCGATATTCAGGGTTCTAGTGGAGGCTGTTGGCACTGCGACAAGCGTATAGCAGCAGGGGGCATAAAGGCGACAGCAGCAGCGGGGTGGGTGGGCAGGGTGGAAGGAGCGCCAGGGTATCAGGGGCTGGCTGTGGTGAGCGTGAGGGCAGGTGCGCACATGTGTGGTGGTAGTTCCATGGGTCAGCACAGTATTCAGAGGCGTAAAGGGTTTGGGCGGAGGCTGTTGGCACCGCGGCGAGCGTGCAGCCGCAGGAGACACCAAGGTGCAGGAGATTAGCTCACGAGTGCTGCCGCAGCTATTCCATGGTGCCCTACACGACGGCACGTGCCTCTGCTGGCGTTGTTGTGTGCAGCAATAACAAGTTACAGATGCTTGTAGATGCTTGTACCGGTAGCTGCATTTCTTAGACAAGTCGGAAGGCGGTAAGTACTTCTATTTGTAAACACTTCAGGAGCAGGGCTGATGAAAGCACAAGCCATTGTAAAGTCCACGCCGCCGTGACCACTGCATGCATCACACACTTGCAACTGCATGTCTGTGCACTGCGAGGGGAGCACATCACCGCACCCGCCGCCACCACAGCACTAGACGCCCAAACACTTGCACCCCCTTCAAACCAGTCACCAACCCCAGCTCACACACTCAATAACCACACATCGTCAGCCAAAGCATATTGTGCCAAGTGCCTTTGCCAAGTGCTCAAAGTGCTGTCAGTTCATCTCCAGGTGAGCACATTCAACCGCACCCACTGCAAAGGGCACACGTCCCTTCAAACCAACCACCAACCCCAGCTTGCGGCGAAACACTCACCGTTGCCGCCGCCGCGCCCCCTCCCTCCCGCCCCTCCTCAGCTGCCGCCATCGCCGGCACTGCGGCAGCACCACCCCACTGCGGCGCTGCCGCCGCCACCGCCGCCGCAGCACCAGCGGGTGAAAGCACAAGGGTGAAGCAGGGTGTGGCGGCGCGCGCCATGATGTGGGCAGCGTCGGCCGGCGACATGCATTGAGCGAGGGTGTCTAGCAGCTTCAGGGCCTGCGTCAGGGCCTGTGGGAAGGGGAGGTGGAGGGGGGGGGGCAGCGTGAGACGGCTGCGTAGACGGCGGCGTGGATAAAGTTCAACAACAGCAAGGTCAACAACACCAAGTTCAATAACGCCCCCTGACACGCATATGCCACAATGTAGGCGGCGTCAGCGGGTGACATGCATGGAGCAAGGGTATCTAACTGCGCCAGGGCCTGTGTCAGGGCCTGGGGGAAGGGGGGGGGGGGGGCATGAGAGGGCTGTGTAGAGGGCGGCGTGGATCAAGTTCAACAACATCAAGTTCAACAATGCGAAGTTCAACAACACCAAGTCCACCAACACCACTGACACACATAAGTTGCAAGGTTTCGCGCTTGAGTGAATGGTTACTGAGGCTGGGGGCACGGCAGGGCCTCAGTGGACGTCACTGGTGCGTAACTGGAGACACCTACAAGATGAGGCGCCGTGCGTCTTGGGCACAGCGCCCGGTCATCAGTGGACAAGTGCATGGCACGCAGCAGGTGCCACACCACGCGCACATTGCCTTTCAGTAATGCAACAGCCTACCGCACCACGGCGTAGCAGCTGCAGTTTATGATATGGGCATCAATCATTAGCCACTTACTTTTCACGAATTACTTCCATGAAGTATTATAATATATGAAGTGCTTTCTGAAACAATTAGGCTGGTTTGAACAGCAACCGCTTCACGTCCGCCTACAACTGGCCACCGTGGAATTGCACCCACTATAGCCTTGTGCTGTACGAAAGATTTGACTGGGGTACATCGGGGCAGGACGAAGGGTGCAGCATGACTGGCATATGCGTGTGCATGCCCGCCAAAGGATGACACGATCCTGCTGCGCACCAGGTGGAGTTAAGCGGACGCACGAGCGCCCACATTTCTGTGCTTGCCCCGAAACAAATTCGGCAAATTGGACATTTGCGCCCGGACCCGTATCATTTCTGGCTGTAATTGGCCACCCTCGTATCGCATCCAGCCTTTTGCTGCGTGACAGGGTTTGATTGCGGTGCTCTGTGGTAGGGTGCAGAGTGCTTGTTCGCCGGCATGTGCGACTCCACAGCAGCTGGATCTAAGCGTCCGCGTGAGTAGTGATGGGACACGGCGTAAAACAAATTTTATACGTTAGACAAATTATACGCTGTATTTACATACTCCTTAGTAGCAGAAGTGTGTTATACGGCGTATGATGCAAAGTTTATACGCTGCGACCCATCACTACTGCATGAGGGTCCCACCTTCTGGTCAGCAGACGTCGCAGGAGGCGTCGCCAGGAAGCGGTCAAAGGCCTCCCGCCAGCCACCCTGAACCATCTCTTCACACACACTGGGAGCAGGCAGCAATGACAAACAAAAATGATGATGGGTTACAGCCTTTATTGCCGAAGCATTTCCTCACACACAGTGGGGATAGATAACAACGACAAACCAAAATGATGATGGGTTACAGCATGCAATGCCGAAGCACCTCCTCACACACACTGGGGACAGGAAATAACGACAAACAAAAATAATGACGGGTTATAGCATGCAATGCCGAAGCATCTCCTCACACATGCTGGGGGCAGAGGAGAGCCAAAACGGTAGTGATGATGGGTCACAGTGTGTAATGTAGGTATTGTATGAAGTTCATGATACACACGCATGCGGGTCTGCGCACAGGCTGGCGTGCCACAAACCAGCAGACCAGGGTAGGTGCCTAATGCAAGTGATGCAGAAGAGTCCTCTGTACCGGGCCCTCAAGGGCTGCTGACACACATGCAGCGTTGGCACAGGGGTGTTCGGTGTAATAGTACAGTGCTTTCTTGAAGTATGCCCGAGTACACACTACAGTAGTACGTACATAGGGAAGTTGCCTAGTGTGGGTCACTTAAGGGCAGGGGGTTGCTTTTTTAACACGTACATAACTACACAGCAGGCTACCCATTGATGTGCCCACCACTTCTGAAGTACATGGGTATTTGTGTTCCTGGGCCTGCGGACTTTGACTATTGTGGACATACTCGAACCATTCCCTCGCATGGCAAGGGCTGGGCCCTTAGCCCCAGCCACGGCAGCAGCCATGTATGGCCCGGCAACCTTTCACACCCCTTGAGCAAGTGGATGAGACCAGGCGGCGCACTGTGAAGCAGCCACGACGATAGCTGTGGCGACGGCCTCACGGGCGGCTGCATCCAGCTGGCAGCTCTCGTACATGCCAGCATGCGTGCACACAGCGGCTGTGTCAAGGAACACCTACCCATGCTGCTGCTGCTGCTCACCCAGCATCAGCGGCCAGCGCGCAGCAAGGGAACGCACACAACACATACTCGACGCCTTCCCTCGCATGGAAATGGCTGAGCGCATGAAGCGCACGGCACGGCAACCTTCTGCGCCTTTTGAGCAAGTGCATGAGACCAGGCGGCGCACTGGGAAGCAGCCACGAGCAGCAGCCACGGGGAGTGCTCACCGAGCATCAGCGGCGATCCACATGCGTGCAGCCACGGCCGCTCGCGCAAAAGAGCCATGGGAGCCCGCCTTTGCTGCCCTTGTCAGCACACGCCGCGCCACGGTTGCTGGATGCAGCCAGTCCCGCACCGCCACGTCTGCCAGCGAGATTGAGGGTGGGAGCGCGTGTGAGGGGAGGGGAGAACGCACGTCTGTGCTTGGTTCTACAGCACTGCCGCGGGCACGGGTTTACAGAGCGCGGGGCTGCCTGTATGTTATCGCAAGCGAGGTAGTCAAGAATGTTTTACAGACATAGTCTAGAGGGTGCAGAGCTGTTGGGTTTGTGCGTGCACGTGCAGGATGCTTGGCCCTGACCAGTGCAAAAAGGGAGCTGGAAAATGCGCTGCCTGGGACTAGGATGCGCCTTTGGTGGCAGCAAATGAGCCTGATGTGTGCATACTTCAACTTGAAGTAGTTGACATCTGGGACTGGCGCGCATGCTTCTGACTGTACGCACATGCCAGTATTTGGGCTTGACTGCAATAACCATCACAAACGCCCGCTGTACTCGCCGAAGCACCGCTGTACGCTGGAAACATAGAGTCCACATGAACGCCACATACCAGCCACTCTGCAGTGGTCCAGCGCTGCTGCATCATGTGCCACCGCACCTTCCGGCAGTAACCCGCCCTCGCACTGACGCCGCTGCCACTCCAGGCGTGTCAGTCGCACACCAGCTGTCTCGCTGCCGCCGCCACCGCCGCTGCTGCCACCGCTGCTGCGGGCAGAAGGCTTGGCAGAGCCAACTAGTGGAAGGCGCAGCGGTGCCGCTGTGATGGTCGGCAGTGGTAGGGGCAGCTGCGGCAGCGGGTGCATGCACAGGCAGAAGGCCTGCGTGGAGAGAGCGGTGTAGGAGCGATGCAGGTGGCACCGTGAGTGCTGTTACATGAGCAAGCTACTGTGCAATATGCCAGTCACAAATTGGCAGTTACAAATGGCAGCTACAAAGAGGTAGACCTGCAGGGAGAGAGCGGCGGGTGGGAACGGGTGTGGCAGTGATGCAGGCGGGTCCCGCCAGTGCTGGTACATGAGCATGCTACTACGCAGTACCGTGCACTCGCGATTTAGTGCACTTTGACTTAGTACGGTATGCGGTTTAGTGCGGGGTCCAGAGACCTGTCACAGAGCACATGATTTTGTCTGATCAATACACAATGCCATTTGATGTAGTGCCGGTCTTGCTTTAGTGCGGGGTGCTAGGGAGGTGACACCACCCCGCACTAAATGGCGAGTGCACTGTACAAAGGTACCATGTGCACAAAGCACTGCATTTGAGTTCAATTACATGATGGGACGTGCGTTGTCACGTGCCGTGCAAGTCAATGAGATGTAAGTGTCACATACAGCATACACAGGCTGTGCTAGCTGTGGTGGAATGGCGCTCAGCGCACGTGTGTAGAAGGTACCTAAATACTTCAGAAGTATGTATATCCATTGAAGTACGTATACAATTCAAGTATGTACTTCAAGTACTACTTATCGTATGTCATACCATGGCTGGCGTATCAGGCATCCCACCGCTTCACCCACCTCTTGCACCGCCGGCAGCACATGCAGCGACCCTGCGCCCGCGGCAGCAGCGGCCGTAACCAACGTAACTGTGGACGTAACTGCCACAGACGCGTGCTCAGCAGAGCTGCCAGGGACAAAGGCGTCTGCGGAAAAGCACAGGAGAGTGGCCAGGTCTGCTGCGATGCGCCGCATGGCCGGCCGGCAGTGGTACGCGTAGCGCGACAGCGGCAGCAACGCCTGCCGCAACATGCAACCCAAAATTAAAAGAAGGCAAGGGGCGGAGGAGGGGGGTGACACATTTATTGGCGGTTCATTGGTGGGCAGTGGCGGCAGTGCTCAGCAGCAGTGTGCCCGCAGCCAAGGTGAGCGCGCATGCAGCGGACGTGAGTTCAGCACCGGGCACTGCTCTGCTCGAACAAGCGCAGACAAAAAACGCGAGCCCACCTTGCTCCGCCGCAGCTCCTCCCTCGTCGCCTCATCCGTCCACATCAGCTGCAAACATATGCTACGGAGTGGTGAGATATTCCAAGTAAAGCTACTAGTAGTATGATACTTGAAGTATGCATGCAGAGTTTTCGGACGTGAAGTGAGCCCCCGGCACTGCTCACACACGCGCAACAAAAAAACGCGAGCCTACCTTGCTCCGCCGCAGCTCCTCTCTCGTCGCGTCATCCGTCCACACCAGCGCGAGCAGCACCAGCAGCAGCGACTCCTCACACTCCCCTCGCCCCTCCCCACTCCCCCACTGCCCCTCCCCCTGCTGTTGCCTCACACCACCTCCAGCGCCAGCGGCCCCCGTGAGCGACCGCAGCGCCACGCGCCGCAGCTCACCCAGCTGCTGAGCAGACGCGCGGCGTTGCTGCTCAGCAGCACCTGTGATGCTTGAAGTTGAAGTTGAAGTTGGCCCACTTGTGGGGCCTCGCCTCCAGTCGTGGTGCTCAGCAGAAGGGGAGGCGTCGCGGCGCCGCTTGGGCGCGTGGGCCGCCTCCGTCACAACTGCATCTTCGTCTGAGCCGTCGTTGGCAGCAGCGGTGGGTTGTGCGCCGGCCAAGGGCTGTGCAAACAGCATGGGCAGCAGCTGTGCTGCGGCCGCCTGCAAGCGCGCGTTGGGAGCGGAAACGGTGTGGTGCCGGCGCGGTAAGCTTCGTGGCGGCTGCTGCCGCACGTTTGTTGTGCGGGTGTGCGGGGACTGCTGGGCGACTGAATACTAGCAGAATTGCACAACCGCAAATTGGCACGTGTTTTACATTACAAGGAGCTGCATCAACTACTTCAACAAGGTAAACTGTGCAGGTGCACACATACCACCTTTACACACCGTGCGTGGACATGTTGGTCACAATGTGCCTTGCCATCAGGAAAGCGTCCGTACGGGTGTATATACGGCGCACATACACCATTTTATTGTTCGCAACTACGCCCTTCTGTGCATATGGACATTTTTTTCTGTAACCTACTTCGAAGTACATACCAGCCATTTGCGCGCGTGGGTACAACTGCTAGTAATATTGATACTATACTGCTTCTGATGTAAGAGCCCCACCTGCTTGAGCGGCCCATCTAGCCTGTCTGACTCCAGAACTTGCAGCAGGTCATCAAAGTGCTGCGCACTGAAGGCGCCCATGTGCAGGCCATAGGGGGCTTTGCTGCCGCCGCTGCCGCTTGCACCGCCATCAGCGGTGCCTGCTGCACGTCAACAAACACAACACAAACGCAAGGCGCGCCGCCGGTTCAGAGGAGGTAGAAGCTGCAGGTGTGTGTAGCTGTTGAAGTTGCAGTTAAAGTAGGGTATGTGGCTTTGCAGGTTGCGCGTTAAGTCGGGTGGCCGCAGTGCATTCTGCGCCGGCAGGCATTACGCCAGGACGGGGTGCACAATTGACACATGGTGCTGCAGGGAGTCTATGTGCGCAGTGGAAGGAAGGAAGGCGTGATCAGCGCAGTTGTATGACGCATATGGTGCCACAAGGTAGTCAGTGTTATACCACTTGGTATGACCAGTCTGTGTGACGCATCGTGCCACAAAGTAGTTAGTGTCATACCACCCATTTTGGGAGGCTAAGGGTGCAAGGCGCAACGTGCTCAGCGCAGGTACCATCGACTTGAAGAGGTGGGCTGCTTTTCATGCCGAGGAGTGCATGCGGGCGTGGTGTGAAAGTTTTGCGCAGGCCACGGTCCCCACATCACCGCCACGACACGTGGCCACTGTGTGGTGTTACGTAGCTGCACTGGATGCGCTGATGCATGTAGGCGTGGTGTGGTTGTTGTGTACAGCATGGCCCACACACCACCGCCATCATATAGAAGTGTTGGGCGGTAGTGCGCAGTGTTAGGTAGCTCAGTCGTGAACAGTGTGCCTCAAGTGCCCCAGATACATTGTGGCACCCCTGAGTGGTGCAACCTAGTGGCTTCAACGCTCTACAAACCTGCACACACACGTCACACACACCACACACACCTGCGTCGCCAACCCCCGACAGGCTGCCAAATGGGTCAGCCAGCCACTGATACTCCGGGCCCAACACAGCAGCTCCATCATACGCGTCACCATCGCCAGCGCTGCTCACAGCACCCGCAGCTGCCGCGGCGGCGGCCGCAGGAACCAGCCCCAGGGCCTGCCCCAGCAGCCGCGATGCCTCGCCAGATGCAGAGCGATCCCTGCGCTTGCAGGCAGGGGCGTGCAAACATTGGTGAGCAGTTTGTCAGTGCCGCAGTGGCTGCAACGGTGGCAGCTGTTACCACCACGAGAGTGTTGTTTGTGGGCTGCGGGCGTGGGATGGAATAGGCATGGGCTCGCATGCTCAAGCCGTTACACATGCGATTCCTGCGCTTGCAGGCAGGGGCGTGCAAACACGGTAAGTGCACTGTGCGTCAGTTGCACAGCGGCTGCAACCGTGTCAGCTGTTGTGCATGGTGTGTCAGTTTCGCAGCAGCTTCAACTGCGCAGCTGTTACTGCACCAAGCCAGCCTGGGTAGGAACCAGCAGTGCATACGGCCGCAGCAAAAAAGCACAATGTGTGTGGGTAGCAGGGACAGTGCTTGACAGACACGCGGGTGGCCACCTGCATGTGCTGCGGTGGCTCAGCACTGACCTGCGCATCAGCCCGCGCCACTGCGCCAGCACCCAGGCTGCGCACCATGCCTCCTGCTCCTGCGGCTGGTGCTGGCCCGCCTGAGTTGCGCAGGAGCAACCAGCGGAGGGCGAAAAGAAACCATACTGGTACCTGTTAGTACTAGCAGATTGTGCACCAAGGTGGGTGCTGTGGCGTCCAAGTACCGGACGCACGGTCCAACCATCTGTTGTGTCATGACTCATGTGTCTTTACACCACGTTATTGTTGCACTGGCTGTGCTGCTGCTTTAGCGTAGTCGTTTCTGAGTTGAGGTCAGTTACCGCATCTGCTGTACCGGGGCTATAGCAATACGTTAAAATGGGCTACCCGGGTCACACAAGCGCAATACGAAGCATGGTGCGTTGTGGCCATAGGCACAACCCAAGCACATGCGTCCGCGGAAACCCTTCTGGTGCGTGCTCACCAAACACTTCCAGCAAGCATATTTTAGGACCATACACACACCACAACGTACACCAATTTATCTGCATACTTGAGTATGGCGCATGCTATCCAGCGAGGACACAACTACTCAGAACAACAAACCCCCCCTGCCATTGCCACCATCTGCTGCTGAGCAACCCACAGGGACATTGACGGCCCGACACACCACTGGTGGTCACCGCATGTGCCAACCGTGCACACAGCGGTGCATGCAGCGGCTCACAGCACGCACCTTGTCACTGGGCAGCGAGAGCTCAGTCCGGCTTCCCGCCATGCCGGCAATCGCCGCACGCCCAGCTGCTGCCAACTCCGTCAGCACCGCTCCCGCAGCGTTGCCACTGCTGCCCCCTCCACTGGTGCTGTTCCTGCTGCCGTCGCCGCTGCTGCCTTCGCTGCTGCGCCAGCGCAGCTCGGCTGCCTCCAGCAGGGGCCACAGCGGCAGAAGGCTGTCCAGCGCCGCGCGCCGTTGCTGCTGAGCACACTGCGGCTGCTGAGCACAGTGCTGCTGCTGAGCACACTGCTGCTGTGGACCACCGGGCGCTGCCGTTGCTGCTGCTGCTGGCGCGCTACGTGACACCCCCTTCTCATCCGTTGGCGCCACTGTGGTGGGTGACTGGCCGCCAAAGGAGGAGTTTGAAGTGCTCAGCAGCCGTGCCGCCGCACCGCATGCCGCAAGGATGACCTCATTCGCACACCGCAGCACTGCATCGCCGGCACTGGTGGCTGTGCCGCTGCCACCACCGCCCGCTGCAGCAGCACCGCCGTCGCTGGAGGCACCGGCGCCAGCACAAAAGAGAAGCAGGTGCTGCAGCAGCGCATTGTGCACCGCTGCGCCATGCTGCCGCACCTTAGGCCCGAGCACCAGCGCCTGCACAAGCGCGTCATCTGACATGCCAGCATCCGCATCGCCGCTGGCATCACCGTCACCACCGCCGCTGCCGCCGCCAGCAGCACTACTACATGTGTAGGTGGCTCCAGTGCCAGCAGCGCTGCTGGCGTCAGCGCTGGCGCCGGAGACAAAACAGCTGCGCAGTGCCGCGTACGCCGGCGTGCGGGAGGCTCCTCCGCTGAGCAGCGCAAGCACCAGCGCCTGCGCCTTCCCAAGTTCAACTTGAAGTTGAAGTTGGCTGCCTTCCTCAGCAGCAGCGGCAGCAGAAGACTCGGCGATGCGTGCCCACAGGCGCACACAGCTGCGGATGACTGCCGGGTCGGGCTCTACGGCCAGGAAAGGTAGTGCGGCCTCCGCCTGAGAGTGGGTGTAAACGGGGGGAAAAAAGCAGGTGCAGGGGACGGCGGTGTGTGGGCGCATTGGGCATGGCACCGCGGCACAGGCTTGCAGGCGGATACTGCGGTTGCCATGTGTGCATTCCCCAAGGTACAGCGGCAATGCGCCTTGAACACTGTGCTAAAAACAAAGAAGCCACGTGCCATTTAGGGTGCGCAGGGAGGCTGGGTTTGGTGACATACATCATGACCAACGTCACCAACATCACGTGCCTCTGCCTCCTCACTGAACTCCGTTGCGACGGGCAGCCCATGGCACAACACCGTGCTCCTATCCCATGCTGTTGCCAGCATCACACGCGGAAACTTCAATACCTCAGGCGGCTGACAACTTGGGTGCGGCAGTCCTGGGAGCTGACCTTATCCAGGTCTGCACACAGCGCCGCCGCTGCTGCATCACACTGCCGTACGCCACTGCTGGCGCCGCCACCACCGGCCTCCGCCTCTCCTGCTGCTGGCGTATCGCTGGCGCCAATAGTGAGAGCGGTCACAGCGGCGTGCGCAAGGGACTGTGCGCGTGCTGCGTTTGTGAGGGCTTGGGGCGCCAGAGCCGCCATGTGCGCGGACAGACCCTGTAGCGGTTAGCACCAGAGAGGCACGACAGGGAGGTTACTGCTGAGCACTTGACATGCACTGTGGACAGTCATTGCGAGCGCATGCAATGACAGCACTGCGGGCGCTGTAGCTTACACTTCACAGCTGGGTTTGTCAAAGTGCTTGTGCACCCACTCCCCTCCGTTCGCCAACGCAAGTAGTTCAGGGGGGGATCAACAAGGGGTGCAACTGTAGGTTGGTTCACGCGGCCACGCGCGCCGTATTACCTGGTGCACAGCAAAGCAGGTGCGCTCAGCAGCATCGGCGGCAGCAGCAGCAGCAGCAGCACCACCACCACCTGCAGCAGCACCAGCAGCAGCAGCAGCAGCAGCAGCACCACCACCAGCAACACTACCAGCAGCAGCAGCAGCAGCAGCAGCAGCAACACCACCACCACCACAACCAGCAGCAGCAATTGCCACGCACCTCCGCCGCAGGGAGGCTGTCGCGCAGCACACCATCCTCGGCCAGGTGTCCCAGTAGAACCATGTATGGCGCCGGCACCGCCACTGCCTTGGGCGCAGCAGGGCGCCCTTGGGAGGCAGCGTTAGCTGCGGGCAGTCCTCCAGGTGGCACCAGCGCGGCAGGGGGTATTTGGTGCAGCAGCTGCAGCGCAGCAGATGCTGTCGCCATGCGCAGGGAGGCCTGTGGTGTGGCGTGGCGGCAGCGCACCAGGGGGCATGTCACTGTGTGCAGGTAGGTGCATGGGGAACAGGTGCAGATGAGGGTGCAGGCGACAGGGAGGGTTTGTGTTTACTTCAGACAAAAGGCATAGCAGCAGCAGCAGCAGCATGCCGCCACGCTGGGCAGCGGCATGCCGCCACGCTGGCAGCACCGCATTGCTTGCACAAGCAACAGCGGAATTCAGCAACGCAAATGCTGGGCACCGTGCAGAATGCACCGGCTACAAAGCAAGTCACCGCCTGTGGGCTGTGCAGCGCATGCAATGCATGCGAGGCTCATTCTCATGTCAGCCCCAACTTCAACTTCAACAAATGCAGCAGGGCGCCGCCGGCGCAGCAGCACCACAAGCACCACTGGCAGTAGCGCCCCGCACCAGCTCCTTTCCATCACGCAATAGCACCAGCAGCGACAGACAGCAGCGGTGGGCATGGCACGTACCTGTTGCTCCGCCTGTGACCCCCCCCGTGCAGCCGCTGCAGCCACACCCCTGATGTCGCACTCACCCTGCGCCACCAGCACCCGCCCCATCACCACCACATACTCGCTGTAGTGCAGCACATCCATGGCGGTGGCTCTAGTGGCTGCGCCGCCGCTGCCCGCAGTGCTGCTGGCGGCTGGAGTACGTGGTGGTTGTGGGGCGGTGGTGAGGCCCCAGGAGCTGGTTGGCTCTGAGAGGTAGGGCAAGGTCAGGTGTAGCAGCTCGCAGGCGGCCGCCTGCGTGGTGCGCGACGTGGCAGTGCAGCAGTGCTCAGCAGAAGTGTCCGCACCGTCAAGGTTGGCACTAGCATGTGAATGGTTAGACTGATCATTATGCCACTGTCTGTGCATGAGTCGGCTTTCACTTCCCTACGATGCACTTGCATAAACGGCTGCGGTTCGTGGTTGCTGCAAGTCAGTGGGGTCGGGGTACACAGCGTCCAAGTGCTGCAGCCAAGAACCAGTTGGCTGTTGTACTTCAAGTTGTACTTCAAGTAGTTGCGACACTCTCCTTGTCACACAAGCTGTTGGCCTCTCCTGCAGCACCAGACTCATGCCATGCGGCGTCGCCCTCACTGTTGCACCACGCCCTCACATCCTCAGCCCTCGAGGGTAGTGACAGGAGTGTGCAGTATTTGGCCATCCCCACAGGCCCCGGCCTCGCCCCAGCCATGGCAGAAGCTGGTACCAGCAATGTTTGACAAGCAGTAAACCACGTGGCAACAGCACTGACAGACACCTTGCGGACGTGCCTCAGCCAACAGCACACAAGGGCACGACACCGCTCCCGATACAGTCGCAGAGGCTGAGAGACAAAGTGTGACCCCAGGTCTCCTGGCAGCCGCACGCTGCCACGGATGATGAAACCGCCATAAAACTGTCAGCAACAGAACACTCACACCCAGTTGCGGACAATTGAAACCGTTATGAAACTGTCACTGACAAAATGCTCAACACTCACCGCCACATGCGCGTCCGTGGCGGCGTCCGCCAGCACCGCAGCAGCAGAGCACACAACCGCGAACAGGCAGCCGCACAGCGACAGAGCGGGCGCGCCGCCCTCCCCTCCGCCGCCGCACGCTGTGTGACACCCGGGGGGCTGTGGGTAGCGCCGGCTGCCCACGGCTGATGAGGGGCTGCGATTGCGGCGGCGGCAGCAATGCGGCAAGCGGCGGTGCATGTGTTTTTGAAGGTCGTGGACTGGACGAGTGCTGACGGCAGCAATGCAGTGCCGGTGCGCGTGTTGTGTTAGGTCGCGAAAGCGGCGGGTGCACATGGGGTGTGGCAGTGGCGGCAGTGGGAGTGAAGCGTTGGTGGTGCGGTCTGTGTGCGTAGATGCAGAGGTGGTGCGCCAGAGTATGTGCACTCCCGCGGCGGAGTGTCACGTGCCATATGAATGCAAACTTGCAGTTGGTGGTAGCGTGGCAAGTACCATTGCAGGCGTTTCAGTGGCCACTGTAGGCGTTGCAGTGGCTCAAGCAGCGACGCTGAGGCACAGCGTGAAAAAAAGCGCATGCTGAAACATCGTTGGCGCAACACAATTTGGGAGAAAGGTGCCCAGCCGGTGCAACAAGGGCGGGCGCCAGTGCCGAGCAGCATACACCAGTCCTGCCAAAAAAGCCAGTTAGCTACCGAAAAGAGGCGGAGCCTGGCGGTGCTTGAAGCAACGGTCACATGGTCTGTGTGACAATGTGAAATAAACCTAAAAGGCTGCTGAGCCCAGATACTGCTGTGGCTGGGGCAAAATGCCAAACCGAAGCCTGTGGGGTGATTTGTCCACCTGGCAATGTGTCCATACACAAAACGTCTGCCCCCCCTGCCACTTCCCCCCCCCCACACAAACCCACGTGCCCTTTGCACCGGTGCGCGCACGCCACACCGTCTGGCGCACAAGCAAGCACTGTCGGCAAGTGCAGACATGCGCGCCTTGCATCCCTGCTCCCCGCTCGTTTTAAAAAACGAGTGTAGTCACCTGCTGTGCACTGAGAGGTACTGGGGCAAGTGCTACTGCGGTCAGAGGCGGTGCTGGAGTGGCCGGCCCACAAGCATAGTCGCCCGCTGAGCACAGAGAGACACTGGGCGGCTGCTAAGTACTGTGGTCTGAGGCAGTGCTGGGGTGGCTACCATGGTCAGAGGCAGTGCTGGAGTGGCTACCATGGTCAGAGGCAGTGCTGGAGTGGCTACCATAGTCAGGGGCAGTGCTGGAGTGGCCAGCTCACCCCCATGCGCCCGCCTCGCCGGCGCCCTGCAGCGGCTGAAGAGAAGGGTCCAGCAGCTGTGCCACGCTCGATATCAGCCCCTCCACCAGCCTGCGGGCCACCACCAGCGCCCGCTCCTGCACCTGTTGTGCGAGCACACACACAAACACGCACATATCACCCTTAGGTTATACTCCAAGAAGTACATGCTAACTCTCACTGGAGCAGCCAGCGCACAGGTCAGTGACGTAGGTATTGGTATACATATACAATATGACATATTTATATACTTCTGGAGTGATATATTTTGGGAGGGGGTGCCATACTGCTCCTACAAGTACGGCAGCGCCCGCTGCTGCACCTGCTCGGTGAGCGCACACGTACAACACGCATGCGCCACGAGGCTTTTGTACGTGGCGGCTCTCATGGGAGCAGCAAATGCACATGTCGTTAGACGGTGTGCGCATGTGCTGTGTCGCGGTATGCGCGTGCACACAAGTGCGCGCGTTCTCTGTGGGAAATATCAGCTCAGGTGGCGCGAGCACGCTTGTGACATTTGTGTGGGTAGCGACAAAGAGTGGGTTGGATGGCGCTACCAGGTGTCTGACACGGCAGCATCCCGGTAGGTGTTCCGAGTGTTTAGATTAATGTGTATTAGTTCAGACATGAGGTCATGTGTGCACCAGTACAGACTAGGGGCATCCTAATCGGGCGAGTAGGGTGTGCTCAGCAGCGAGACGTGCTTGTACGCATCAAGAGTGGGCGCGGCGCTGGGTGCAGCCGGTAGTGTGGAGGGGCAGTCCTCATTGACCACAGTAGCTCAGATGTACTGCGCTACAGTTGAAGTTGAAGTGCAATTGCTGAAGTCAAAGTTGAAGTTTAATTGCTGCAGTTGAAGTCTGCATAAGAGGAACCAACTGCTGAGCAGGGATGGGCTACGAACCCACCGCGGGTGTCGCAGCGGACGCGCCCTCAGCCCCCCTGACCAGTGCCAGCAGCCTGCCCACAACCTGCAGTGCGCACAGGCAGGTGCGCGCAGAACGAGCGTGGTGCGCATGAGACGGGCAGCGGAAGTGTGCGCAGTGCGGGTTTGTGGGCAAGCATACGTGCGTAGACTGCAGTGCAATTGCTGAGCAAGCTGTGTATTGCCATGTGGTTTGAAATGAACCCGTCCCTGATTTGTTTGGCCAGGTACAACCGTGTGGGCGAAGCAAGCGAACAGCTGCAGGACATGTAGAACTGCCTGAACAATGTAACTGCCTGCAGCAGGTTTCAACATGCACTTCGACGTGGCAGCAGGCATGCTTGGCAGTATCGTGCTCATGAGCACACATATATCCGCAAGTACTGAGCAGCACAGCAGGGAAGGACCCTGGTACTGCTGCTCAGCACGCCTGGGGCAGTGCATCAGGCAGGCGCACCTGCTTGTGCTGTACAATGATATCACAACAATGATGGTGCCACACACACAGCGTGTGCCATGCGCTTTCATGTACTACCGTAGTAGGTTCGACAGCGTGCGCAACTTGACATGGTGCTCTGACAAGGCGCTTACACACAAAAGCGCAAGCAGGCAACAGGCGTGTGGGAGTGCAGCACCATACACGCCAAGTGCCTACGGCGGAGCACCCCCTGTTTTACAACAAACACGTCCCCTTTTTTGGCCCGAGCTTCAAAAGAGCCGGCCAATGTTGTAAACTTGCTTGCAATACCAGCGGGGGGTTTGTTCTGACATTCTTTCGCCTGTACAGTACTTCACACAGTTCAAGTGTAGTACATGCGTTTGCAATTATGACTGCTGGTTGATTCACCAATATACTTCTGGAAGTGCACACTTAGGGAGGCCAGCAGAAACAGGGGCTAACCAGTGCACGGCGGGGGAAAACAATTGGGGTGTGTCAGTTGTAACGGAGTGTGAAGTAATAAGGGAGCATCAGTTATTGAGGGGGGGGGGGAGTAATTAGCGAGCATCAGTTAAGAGGGGGTAAAGGGGTTAGGGGGACCCAGTAGAATTTTCTTGAGGGGGAAGAAAATAAGCGCTATACGGTCCCTCACATTTCGAAGCGGCAGCCTGCCACCGGCACCCTTGACACCTACAATGAGCGCAGCAGTGCCCGCACTTGCATGGGACAGGAGGAGCTGCGCTATGTTGCAGACATTGCTGCAACATGCGTGTGCAGTGCAGCCACCGCATTGAACGCGCACCACATCCACTTGCCAAAACCACCAGAGAGCACCTTCCAGCTGCGCACTGCACAGTTGCGAACCCCCCGCTTCCTTCCTTCCACTGGTACAGTGACCACCTTCACCGCGTGCACACACAGGTAACAGGTCGTGAATGGACACCTGCCATGCCAACATATCCTTCTGGTACATACTACATGTAGTAATATGCTTTGAAGTGCATTCACATGGTGTACTTCAGTATACTTTTAAAGTGAACACTTGTATTATGCAAGAAATACTGCCGACACGTGCGCATGCTCGCATGGCACTCACCCCAGGACGCGCCAACATGACTTCCGCAGGAAAATTCTCCAAGAGGTGGTCTCCAAGCTCATGAAGACCAGCCAGCGCCGCCGCTTCACCGCCATCTCCAGCACCACCGCCACCGCCACTGCCGCGCAGGCGGATCTCAAAGTCCAGCAGCATCTGCTCATCGCCCTTGGTGAGCTGCACAGCATGTTGAGGTTTGAAAAAAGTGAGAGTTGAAGTTACCAGCAGATCATGTTGGACTTTTTAATCGAGAGTTGAAGTTTGTAGTTGAATGTTGAAGTTTTCAACAGGGCGTGTATGGGCGGCAGCAGGAAAGAAAGAGCTTTGTAAGCCCAGCAGCGGCTTCTCTGCCGTGACAGGTGTAGATACCACGGTGAGGCATTTGCAGGTGCGAATAATAGCAGCCCCCGCAGTAGCAGCAGCAAAAGCGGCAGCAATGCCAGTACTAGCAGTTGAGTGTTGTGCCTGTGTGTTGCGCCAGGATGGCGACATTGCTGCACCATGGCTGGAAGGCACACAGTGCTGTGCAGACACCATGTGCAACCTCGACAAACGGCGCCCCCCCCCCCCCCAGCAGTGCACTGCGCCTTGGACCATGCACTACTACTTACTTCAAAATTGAAGTATTTACATGCGTAGCCATGAAGTGCGTGCTAAGCACTGGCTAAGTTGCATCGTAGCAGTGCAGGGGCTGCGGCTGGGAAGTTTGCAACCAGCATGTTAGGCATAATTATGTTGCTGAGAGGCACCACAAACAGCTGTAAAGTGTCCTCAACTAGGTGTTTTGATGAAAGAAAAATCAGTCAGGCAAAACAGGTGGTGCAACTTCAAGCTTTTGATTTAAAATGACATCAGAGAGCATTTATCCCGTCCTAACTTTTCTCTATTTCTCGTTGTTTTTCCGTCTTGACGGTGCATGATTACGGTGCCAGAACTCCGTTAGGCCGGTTTGCCACTGACCTGTGTGCACTGGTGCTCGATGTTGGCACAGCATATGTGTCAGTGCTGCACCCCCACCACTCACAGCTACCAGCACGCACTTGCACACTGCAACCGCAATGGCAGGTCTGGTTGTGCAATGACACGTCGATGGACACTCGATGCACACACTGTGGCAGTTACAAACAGTTATATATATATACGAAGTATATGGTACCATTATGGTGCTGACCTTAACACGTGGCGGCGCCCACCCCTCGCTAGAGTTGGTACCTAGAGGCAATAGTTAGTTGTCGCGGTATGTGGCTCAGCTGGCGTTAGTTTACGGTATTTTCACGGTATGAGTTGAAGTTTGATGTTGAAGTTAGCACTGTAACTTCAACTTCATCAAAAGCAGCCCCCGGCACCACCGGCCCTCCGTTTGCCCAGGGGATATGGCAGCACGTGCTGTGGGCGGCGACGCCCTGAGCACGGCTGCCACAGAGTGTGAAGCAGCACCCCTAGCTGGCGTGCGAGGCGCTGCTGCCGCAGCAGCCGCATCGGGGCAGTGTCACCCCCCCCCCCCCTTCCCCGTGCATGTGTGTGTGTGCCCGGTGATATGCGCCCCCGATTGTGGTGAGCTCCGAGATCTCACGGGAAGAAGGCGCCAGGGCAGTGACGGTGCCACCATGGTGGCGGGGCGGCGTCGCGCAAGAGGACCATACCGCCAAATGAGGCCCGCTCGTCGCAATAGTTATTTCGCGGTATTGATAACGCGTACCGCGTAGGCCAACAGTTAGTTATCACGGTATACCGTCAACTAGGAATAACGCGTTATTTCACGGTATTTTTTTCACGGTACCAACTCTACCCCTCGCACAGAGCCAACTGCAGCGCTGATCCAGCCACCACTGTCACCAGGGCACCATGGTATTTACTTCAAGTACGTAACAGTTACAATACACTCTACCTACTACAGCAGTACACTGACCTTGACGCGTGGAGGCGCCCACCCCTCGCACAAAGCCGACCGCAGCGCTGCTCCATCCGCCACCGTCACCAGCACACCATGGTATTCACTTCAAGTACATAACAATTCCCAAAATCTACCTATTACAGTAGTTAACTGACCTTGACGCGTGGCGGCCCCCACCCCTCGCACAAAGCCGCCCGCAGCGCCGCTCTGTCCGCCACTGTCACCAGCGCACCATTGAGTTTACTTCAATTACGTAACAGTTACCAAAGCTGTACCTAATACAGTAGCATACTGACCTTAGAAAATGTATTTTGGAACTTATGGTAGTATACTGACCTTGACACACGGCGGCGCCCATCCCTCGCAAACAGCCATCCGCAGCGTTATTCCATATACCACCGTCACCAGCGCACCATGGTATACCTTGTTCAAGTACATACCATGTACCAATAAGCACACTACCTAGTGCACAGTAGTATACTGACCTTGAAAAATGAATTGTGGAACTAATGGCAGTATACTGACCTTAACGCGTGGTGGCGCCCATCCCTCGCACAAAGCCGCCCGCAGCGCCGCTCCGTCCGCCACTGTCGCCAGCGAATCGCCATGCACCAGCTCACGCGTCCACCCTGGCCACCTCAGCTGCAGCGCAAGCGGCTCCAGTGCGCGCCGCACACGCCCCCCACCAGAACCACCACCACAAGCCGCTGCCTCTGCTGGCGCTGCTGCACCGTGGACCGTCGCTGAAGGCGCCACTGAAGCCATTTTTCCTGCAGCAGTGGCAGAGCAGCTGGCACTACCAGCAGTAATGACAGGTGCCGCAAGCGTGTGCTGCTGTGGTGCGGGTGCTGCTGCTGCCGCCGCGGGGGCGAGCAACGGCAGAAGAGAGTTCCGCGCACGTTCCGCGGGAACGGCACCAGAGTTTTGCAGCCGCGTCAGTGCCTCCGCCGCGCCAGCGCGCACCAGCCGCTCCTGCAGCTGCACACTTCCCCTCGCCAGCTCCCCGCACAGGTCCACCATCGCCGCCAGCGCCGCAGCGCCCTCGGCGCCTTCGATGCCCTGCTGATGCTGAGCACTAGATGGGCTGCTGTGCTCAGCAGCAGCTGCATGGGTAAGCGCTGCCGCGAGCGCCTCGCAGGCGGCGCCTGCTGCTGCGGGCACGGAGTCGAGCAGGCCCGAGGCGGCCTTGGTGCGGAGGTTGGACGCTGCGCGGCGCCGCACCTGTGTGCACAAGCGAGTAAATGGCAGCGTGTGGTAAGCGAGACGGCACGGCTGGCAGCACGTGAATGAACATCAGGCGGGGAAAGTAGGCATGGGCATGTGCGTAGCGGGTACAAAATTGCAGCACGTGGGAGGCGACACCTCGCGGCGAGTCGAAATTGGCAGCACGTGAAAAACGACATGTGCTGGGCGGGAGCACAGGCGCGGGCAGTTTTTTGCGGCTTGAGGTTGTTGTGTGGTGCGAAACAGAGGAGTCATGGTGGCGGGAGCTGTGCAGGAACAGCAGCAGCAGCCGCCCTGCCCCGCCTGGAGGTTAGGGCAATGCTGTTGCTGCAACTGCTCTCACTGCGGCATGCATGGCGTTATCGCCGTGGTGTTGCTGGTGCTGACGAATACTCTCGCAACCTGCCAGTTACTGCTCCTTTCCGTTGCGACAACGGCGGCCTGTAATCGTGGACTCCGCACCCACCCCGCCCGCCTGCCGGGGCAGCAATGATAACAGCAGCAATGGCGTTCCCGATGGCAGTACAGGCAGGTGGCCTGAGGTGGGTCAGCATCCACTCACCCAAAATGAGGCATCGCGAGCGCGTGTAAACATCTCACCTGTGCCAGAGGGTGTCCAAGCTTCACAATCAGCTCCTTCACGCGCAAAGCCTCGCCATCATTGTTTGAGAGCCTTGAGGCATCGGTGCAAGCCGCCGCTCCTTCCGGCATTGTCGCTGCTCTTCGATTCTTGCCTGGCTGTACTGTTTGAATGCTTCGGCTCTCCCCTGCGGCAGTCAGGCGAATGCTAACAATGTACCCATGAGGCAGCTGCCGCGCGCTGCTGCTGCTGCTGATGCCATGCGGCTGCTGCTCTCCGAGGCGATGCCCTCGTACACCTGCTTATCGAGAGGAGAGAGCCGTGTGTCACACCTGAATTCAAAATGCCGGTTTTTGGCGGGAACAGACCCCGACCGACATTTTCACCGTTACTACTTTCGGTTTCGGTGGACACGCACTTGATGTCGGTTTGCAAATTTGTGCACGTGCGGCACACACAAACGAGGCGTTCAGCCCGCCGTCACACCACCCCCTCACAGCCGCAGCGCGAGCAACCACTACCTTGGCACCTCTGCTGCCGCGGACAGCAGCTGCGGCAGCTGCTGCACCCTGCAAACCCAACCCGCAAAACACAGGAGCGCGCTTCTTCTGCGGTGGTGGCAGCATGGCACGGAGAGCTGTTGTGATGGCGGCAGTGGCCCAGCTGCTGTCGATGGGCTGCGTTAGCGGCTTTGCCCTGGCGCCACAGGGCTCATTCTTGGCGCGGCAGCCCTCATGGAGCAGCTCTGCTGCTGGTGGCCACAGGGTGCATTCGCCAGTCATGGCCCTCAAAGGATTGGCCAAGAAGGTGGGTGTTACGTCCGTGCACAATGCGTGTTGTGACTTGACAGCAGTGGGATGGCGTTACAGCAGCAGAAGCAGCGACGCACGGTGTTGCTGGAAACCCACCTGCTGTTTGAGGATGCTGTTGTGCTGCTCCCATCAAGGCCAGCATCGCACACCACGTGTCTGTGTTCGTTTGAGTGTGCGGTGCATGAACACATGAACACACGTGTGCTGCAAGCGCAGCTCACAGCATCCACAGCGAACCTCGTAGGTTATCAGAGCTGTTGCTGCTGGTCTTGTGCCTGAGCCGCTCTGTGTGATCTCTTGTCGTTGTGCTTATGTTGGATACAGGCAAAGGTTGCTGAGGTGGCTAAGGCCAAGGCGGAGCTGCAGGCGAGCTCTCCCGACAGCCCCGTGTTCGACTACCTCAAGCAGGTGCCTCATGTCTGTAAATACTATACAGAGCTCTCGCGATTTAGTGCGCTTTGACTTGATGCAGTACGCGGTTCGATGCGGGGTATAAACATTACACAGTGCCCTATTTGATTCAGTGCGGGTCTTGCTTTGGTATGGGGTGCTAGGGGCTGACACTACCCCGCACTTATTCGCAAGTGCACTGTATCATGCATTATACTGAAGTACATGTATATGTATAACTTATCAGTACGCTCAATTTACTGCGAAGATGTGTGCGTTCACAAATGCGCTGATAAATGACACCACCAGAGCAGCTGCTGCTGCACACGCTGTACTAGTGAGTTGTCGCTCAGCCATGTTCACATGTGCCAGCCAGTACAGGGTGAGGACGTGCAGTGCTCTCGCCCATTGCCACGTGTGAGTGCATGCCACGTGGCCAGTGGCAGCAGAGCTTGACATACGATGTCAGTGCACATCAAGGCCAATTGTTGTCAACTAGTCTAAGTGTGCAGGTGGTCGAAGCACGAGCGATGCCTGGCGGCGTAAAGCTGCCTTTGGGATTGCCCTGGGTGTGCAGGCACCGTCAAAATATGCATAGCGAGCGCAGAGACACAAGCGTTGTGCGCATCCCACTGGCACGTGAGACATGTATGCTGCCGCCGGCGGGCACGACATGCGCATGCCCGTGCGCATGCCACTGCCACCTGAGATGCTGCCGCCGGGCCGAATTTCATGCGCTATTCACGCGGGCCCGCATTGTAAAGCCTGCTGAGCACACATTTGTGGACAATTGTCAGCCGTTATCGCGCACGTCTCACGGACCGGCGCTCAGCCGCCACACAGCGCAGCAGTGAGCAGTGTCTTCGATTTTTGTGTGTACCAATGCAGTGCAGTATGCTTATCCACACAGGCAGATTTGCGGTACTACAGCAGCAGTTCAAGTATACTCCAAGTAGGTGGAAGACTTCTAGAAGTATGTACTGTATTTCAATCTGTATGTATCTGTATGCCGCACATAGCTGTGCGCTCACAACTTGCCAAAAAGTGTTACTGCGTGCAACCCAGGGGGGGGGGCGGGAGCGGCGGGCGGAGCGGCGGGCAAAGGAGCGGCCCACATGCGTCACCGCGGCATAGTTCAGATACTTCAAGTATTACTTGAAGTATATATGTGAAAGATATACGCATATCTTTCATATGTGAAAGATATATGCATATCTTTCACATATGCATATCTTTCACATATACCCTGTGAGTCCGGCTGTGACTAGCATACAGTTGTGCGCTCATGAGTTGTCAACAAATGTTATTGCGTGCAACCCAGGGGGAGGCGGGAGCGGCAGCCAAGGAGCGGCCCGCGTGTGTCACCACGGTTTTGCGGAAGATGCCTGGCACGCTGTCCGTCGTTGCGGAGTACCGGCGAAACCTGCGCAGCGGCTTCATTGCGAGCATTCTCGATCCAGAGATAATCAGCCCCATGTTCAGGTGCGCCGCCGCTCCAAACTTCAAGTTGAACTTGAACTACCTGGGGCCGTAGGTTTTTCGCGAATGGCGTCTCAGTGGCGTGTGTGGTTTGGTTGTCAGTGTGCTGGACGCTGTACTACAGTCGTTGATCATTTTTAGCCTTTCGTGCTGGTTTGTGGCCTTGTTTAACCATCACTCCCCGGTTCTGTGGGTGCTTACAGGCGTCAGATATTGCAACGGCTTCCTGCGTTGAACTGTGTGGCAGCTCAGCTAGCCAAGGTGCTTAGTCTAGTGCTGGCAGCAGTGCCGTGCGCAGACGGTGCATGGCTAAAGGCGTTTGGGCACCGCCTACCTGAATGTATACTTCGAAGTATATAACAAGTAGTGTAGATAATATACCGGTATTATCAAAACACTCGTACTTCACTGAAGTACATGCACCATGTATCAAACACACGTATACTTGTGCTACACTGTAGCAGTATATCCTTGAATTATTCATAATACTAATAATGTAATACCGATAATGCTGTAGTAATAATTTATTTACAAACATATATAGTCTACACATGAAAATGTAAACATGAAAAAATATTTTGTACTTCTTACTGCACAACTGGCGTAGCACATGCCAGTAGTGGCGGCAAGCAAGTTGGGCGGACTGCTGGCGTGCTCACACTTCTATCTGGCATGAAAATAACCTGTGCTACTACCAGAGTGTCCCCAGTCTACATTCTCCCAGTCCTGAGCGCTCCACCAGGGAGCGTCACACACCACCGTCTGGCACCTTGCGAGAAGTGGCAGCAGCTGCTGCGCCACTGTGCCGCCATTTGTCACACTCCTTGGAAATGCACCGGTTTCGGCCAGCACCGCATATGCGGCATTTATTCAGAATTATTCTCGAATACCAACCTTGCAACCCCCACTTTTTTGCTGCATGCGCACCGGCAATACAGGGATGGCGGGGCGTCCGCGGTAGCAGTGGCCACTGACAAAAACTATGGCGGCTGCACCGACGCGGATGTGGAGGCTATAAGGAAGGAGCAGTCGGTCGCGGCGGAAGATTTCCCGGGCCCGCTGCCCATTATCATCAGGGATCTGGTGGTGGACGAGTTTCAAATTGCGTATGCCAAGGTAAGTAACCGCTGTGCCAAATAATTCTACTAATTATTGGATGCTATTGTTATCAGTGTAAACACCAAGCGATTACTGTAGTACACAATGTGTTGTTGTTTTACCCAACAAGACAGACAATGGTTTGCGGACCATGGAATGAGTTCCAATGTGTGTATGCCAAGGGAATTGACCGCATGTCAAACAAAAGCAATACCAGTAAGAAAGTGTAACCATACGTAATGCTTGTTGAACTTCAACAGTACAAAAGACTTGGCATACCAGTTGTTGTGCAGTGTTTGTACTTGTGGGTGTGCAAAACCCCGAGCCAAGCATGCCGGCATGAAGAGGGGAATTCGAATATACTACAGTTGCATACTTCAGTATTTGCTGTGTATGCGTATGCCTATGCATACCGGTGTATATATACTTCTAGAAGTGTATGCATTTGGCTATGCTGGGCCTGCACACATCACAGCCATGCACAGTCAACAACACGAAGTACAGCAACCGGGAAGCTTTGAGCATCGCCAGGGACTATTATACTCAAAAGTACCGTAGTAGATTGCCTCGTTCATATATTATCATTACTACATAGTTACAAGTACTTCGAAGTGCTTCGAAGTATATTAGTAGTTGGCCTGGCAAGGCGGGTACGTGTATTAATGTTCTACTTTCCCAGAAAAAGACTGGTTTGGGTTAAAAAATTGTGAAGGTCTCAAAATTTTGTGCCGGCGGACTGATGCCGGCTGACATGTTCATACGGAAGTATATCATACCAGCATGTGTTCATACTTTGAAGTACTTCAAAGTAGCATGCTTATGCTATGTCCACTTGCACTTATTCGCAACTGTGTGGGGCAGGTCAGTTGCATCTTGAGTGTATACGGAGGAGGGTATGGTGCCCGTGAAGCGCAAGCACACCCCTAGTTATTGGTGTGTGTGTGCAATTTGTGCACCCATTCGCTGCGGCATGTACATGTACTTGGTGTGTACGGCGTATAACCTACCATAATTGTTTAAAATGTACCTCAAAGTATTCCTACACCATATACGCCGTGTACGCCCGTTTTTGCGCCACAAGTATGATGTTGTTTGTGTGTGAACACGTTATATGCCATGACCGGTGATCCAACACGGCTGTGAACTACTACTAGTAGGTAATACTTGGCAGATGTCGTTCCGCCGCTTGTTGACTCAGCTTCCGGTGCCACAAAGAAGAGGAAAAAATAGAGCACTTCCCTGGGCAGCGCAGCAGCCGGCGTTGTCATGGTCTTACGACACGTCTTGTACCACCCACCACGTATACACACACAAGTACTTCTTAAAGTGTACTATACCATATGGCAGTATACTTCAGAAGTACATGGTACTCCTTGAAGTAAACACTCTGAAGTACACGCGTGTATGTAAAAAGGTGTGTATTTTTTTTTCTGTGTTTGTATGGACACACTTGAGAAAATTTATCTGGCGCACGAGACCCACTGGCCGCTCTCTTACAGCAGGTGATGACTCCCACCGAGTGCGACCCAAGCTACATACCACCAGGCACCTCAAACCCAGTGCTATAAGCAGTGTTGCTCACCTTTCTTTTTGTTTGGCCTCGTTTTACTGTCATGCCGCTCGCTTGCCTTACATGCGCGTAGAGCCTGGGGGCCATTGGTGTGACGATATCGCTGGCGCTGGCGGGAGCGGAGCGGTCTGCGCAGCTGATTGACTTTGCGGGGGCTCTGGGGATGGAGGCCATCATGCAGGTGAGCCCCAGAAGCAAAAGTTGAAGTTGGACTTGTAATTGAAGTTGTTTGTTGAAGTACAGGGACACCACGAACGCCGTTTTTGGTGCCTGACACAAAAGTTGAACTTGTACTTGAAGTTGGCGGGAGGGGAGCGCTCTGCGCAGCTGATTGACTTTGCAGGGGCTATGAGCATGGAGGCTATCTTGCTGGTTAGCCCCAGAAGCAGAAGTTGAAGCTGTTAGTTAAGCCTGTACTTGAAGTTGGCGGGAGTGGAGCAGTCTGCGCAGGTGACTGACTTTGCGGGGGGACTGGGGATGGAGACAATCATGCAGGTGAGCCTTGCCCAGACACAAAACTTGAAGTTGAAGTTGTAGTCGACGTACAGCGCATGGAGCCTGTCACGCGGGTGCGCCCCGCCCAGAAGCAAAATTTGAAGGTGAAGTTGAAAGTTGTAGTACAGGGCCACTGTGGACGGGCGTGTGAATGCCTGCTGGTGGATGTTGTCAGCACCGTGGAAATTGAGGTGAATAGTGTGGGTGCACACGCAAGCACCAGATGCCGCCATGATGTGACATCTCAGCCCCTCTGCTCGCCCGCTTAGTGGCACCCAGGTTGAAATAATCTGTTGGCACACCTGGTGGGTTCTGCTGCTTGGCATGATGCATTCATGGCATAGGTAGACTTGCTGCTACTGTGTAAGTCCATACAGGCTGACAGTTTGCTGGCGTTTTTATGTGTCATATTACCCCACTATGTGTACGCTCATGGCCACATATATGCTGCGCGAAGCGGATGAAGGTGCATGTGCATGTTGTCTCTGCTGTCAGAACAGACCAACTGAAGTGGCAGTGCTCTGCTAGTGCGAGAACATTGCGTTAGACCCCAGAAGTAGCAGCTAACATGCACACCCACAACGGTTTTCCTAAGCAAATTTTGTTGTTTTCAGCAAGCGTTAATCATTTGTGGCTGCAGTGACAGCACCACGTCTTTACAGCTTGCCCCAACGCTACGCCATTCCACACACATTCAGTGCTGCAGCGTCTGGTCCTGTCACCGGAGCGCAAGACTGTGCAGCTGACACATGTGTGCGAGTGCATACATACGTGGCGCGTGCACCAGTGTACTTCAAGTACAAGTAGTGAGTGCGAGTGGTTCACAAGTATGCTGTGCTGCCAATTGCTCTGCTGTGCTATGATGCTGACCCGTGCACAGGCCACCAACCAGCAGGAAATCGAGCAGGCAGTGCAGATGGGGGCGACCATTGTGGCCGTCACCGGCGTACAGGTGCGTGCTTCGTCTGTGTGGCTCTGTGATTACACAGCGAGTGACGCGTGACACATGTAGCAGCTGGCAGGCGGGGCTACAGTCGTCTGCTTTGGTACATGAGTTCTAGCACACACAGCGCTACCACGCAGCATGGCATGGAGGCTGAGTCTAATTTGTAATTTGGCTGCTGCGCATGGCATGAAGCTTGAGTGTCATCTTGCTGGTGCGCTTTGTGTCCTGATAGCGCCACGGGCAAGAAGTGACACATGGTGTGCGGCTCCGAGCCCTTGCGGCGATTGCTGGCATACCTACAATGCGACAATGCGCAACCGTCCATGCCATGGCGCCATTGCCAAACCCCGCCCCTGCACTGACTTGTTGTGTTGCCGATGCCTGCCACTTCGGTGCCCGCGCCATGTTTGTTTGGGACTTCAAACCAATCCTGCGCTGGTGGTGCCCGCGGTGTACATGCGCGCATTGCCAAACTTCAACTTCAACTTCAATATGGGTTGGGCAACGCTCTCTCAGCCCACAGATGCGTGCGACCTGAAGCAGTACATCCCTGACAGCATGCTGGCCATCGTGCACGTGGACAGGCGCAGGCAAGCTGAACCTGCCATCTACACTAATAGTACAACATTGATTATCGAAAAATTGAAAGGTCTTAGGGACAGGTGGTGGCGGCAGCTGAAAAGAAAAAAACGAAGCTGATTCTGGATTCCTAGAGCAAAAACACTGCATTGCTCATGCGCTGGCGTTGGCATTCTTCAATGTTCCTGCTAGCAGCGCGGGTTGCATGACGGGAAGGGCGGCTGCTGTTACTGTATCGCTGGCTTTTTTGTGGTCAGTCGCACAACACCGCGTGTATCCGAACTGACCTTTCTGTACGAGAATGCACAGGCAGGAGGTGCTCCACCTGTGGCACGTTCTTGGATGTGCTGGCGCAGGTGCAAGAGCAGGGTGCAGCAGTTTGGGAAAAACTTGTGACAGCAACCTGTGTCCAAGGTTCTGTGCATGTGCCTTTGGTCTACTGCTCAAACCATGCCTTGTGTTTAAGTACTTCAGTTATATATTCTATGACAAACTGGTGTCCTTCAAGTATGCAATCTGGTTCCTTATGCCGAGTAGTGGATGAAATTGATGGCTGCTTCTGAAGACCTTTCTGACTTTTGCATTGTGCTGAGCAGTGATGAGGGCCTGGACGAGATAGAGGACTGCTGGATACTGCGCGACGAGGGCTACAACTGCATTTGGGCATCCGAAATGCTCTACAAGGCGGGGCAGATTCAGGCGGAGAGTGTCATTGCTGTCATTAAGGTGCGCGCACATGGCACCCATACACTAGCACGCTGTGCTTGCTGGCTGCTGTCATTAAGGTGCGCGCACATGGCACCCATACTAGCACACAACAAATTTGCACATGCAAAGGTGCTTGCCTACAGTTGAGATGCCTGTGCAGTGTAGGGCAGATCCAGGCGGGGAGTATCGGACCTGTCTTTCAGGTTTGTGTCATGCGCATTGAGCGGCCATCTGTGTACATGTGGTGACCATATTTCAACGCCATACTTGCGCGTGCGAAGTGCATGCTTGAACATACCTGTGAGATGCATGCAGTGTGATGCCGTAAGCCCGCCAGGCAGACCGCCATGTTCCTATGTGACACATTGCAGTCCCCCCCCCTCCATAAAACCATTGCTAGCTAGGAATTTTGTGTTGTGTCGCCAAGTGCGTAAATCGGCACGCCTGGTGGTTTATGGCACCCTCTTGGTTGGTGGTAGTACTCTCATGTCGATTGCCGCAGATGTCGCAGCATCATCATGCAAGTCTTGCATGACTACAGAAGTCCTACTATACCGCCTTGTGTCATTGCACAGCCAATGGGGCTGAACAAGGTGGGGCACGCCACCTAGCATGCTCATGCTCAACCAACCTGCACGCCTTCCGTAAGACCTTCACACCGAAGTATTCCTCTGCGGCGTCACATGCAGCAACAACTGCACTGCACTGCTGCCAGGCGCACGCTGCAGTGGCGCTAAAACATGGGCCTGGTGCTCCGTGGCTGCCGCAGCTGAGCGCTGCTGCTCCTGCTGCTGGGCACTGCTGCTGCTGCTGAGCACCGCTGCTGCTGCTGCTGACCACTGCAGGCGATCCGTGCCAAGGCCAGCGTAAAGTACGGCCGCGCACGTGGCATGTCAGGCAGGGGAGAGGGAGCCAAGGAGTTCCTCGCCACCCTGGCCACATGAGCAAACAACAGCTGAGCACGCTGCTCCTGCTGCTACAGATGATGCTGGTGCGTGCTGCCGCCGTTGCGCTGCGAGCATGCTGCTGCTCAGCAGGCTGTGGCTCGACTAATAGCCAGGGGAGAGGGGCACCCTTGAGACCCAGTGCCCAACAAGCAGCGTGCTGTGCGGCAGTGGGAAGCAGCAACTCTAGCAGCAGCATGCACCAGCAGCAGCAGAAGCAGCAGTAGCAGCAGTGGTAGCAGTGCAGCAGCGCGTACCGCCACAGCCCTTGCCCAGTGCAACTCTTGCCGCACTGAGCGTTGCGAGCAATGTGGAGGCAGCACCGGAGGGATTGCAGCAGGGGCTTTACACGTAGGCGAGCAGTGGTCACATGTTGGAATGCAGGGGCATTTACACACTGTGCTACGCTCAGCACAGGCATGGCAGTAGCCCGCGCCTGCTGGTTGTTTCTCCGCTTGTCATAATAATCACTGTGTCACCATCATTCGCACACACAATGCAATGTCTAGCGCATGCAGCCGTGCATTTGATCATGCCAGGAAGACAGCACTGCACTGCCATGCCAAAGCACAGACGACACGCGGAGTTGTGGGTTGCACAACGCACATGCATTTTCGCCGCCACGTCAAGCAGTTACGCTCAGCCCGAGCAGTGGCAAGCCCTCGGAAGCACAATGCTGTTGTCGCTCATAGTACCTTAGGCATGAACCTCATGGGCCGGGCACCGCCATGCCCTGTCACTACCCACACAGAAATGTGCAGCACACAAACATGTGCAGCGCTCCTAGGGTTCCACAATCTGGCGCATCAGCACACACAGCAGCACACCAGCACAACACGTGCGTGCCAGCGCACTCTCCTGCAGAGACAGCGTATTTATATTAATTTACTACATTACCAGTAGTACTAGTATTCATAAACACGATGTGAATTTCTGATGTGAAAGTGTGAACATTTATAATGCGCACAACACAAAAGGTCGGGAGCCACGCAGCCTTGCTTGGCTCCCAACCTTGCGTGCAGGTCAGTCACAAATGACCCGTATTTACACGCCACCCCTCGCACCAGGAGTGCTGATCAAGCAGCCAGATGCCATATACGCCGGCTAAAAAAAAAAAGGCGCGGCGGTGACGAGTGGCTTGTGCGCCACAGGTTTTGTTCCATCAACCACAGTATCCACTGAACGAAGGCCAGCACTGTTTGTGCATGGCCATAACGCAGCCTCTACATGCTTATGCAGGCTAAAGCAGCGTGGCGCCACCAGCATGCATTGCAGCCCCTGTACTCTTATTAAACTCCTCTCAGGGCGCGGAAAGCCCTTTGCACACGGTGCGTGTGACCAGGAAATCAGACAGGTAGCGAAAAACAAACTGGGAA
>JAULBY010068319.1:0-30536 GCA_032358315.1 Ophiocytium majus | reverse complement strand
CCAAACCCGGTGGAGCTGGTGTATATGGCCCAGCGCAGCTTTGTGTTGCGCGAGCCGGCCGCCAGCGCCGTCATCGCCTGAACGACCTCTGTTTCCGTTGCGTCGAGGTCCTTCCCGTTCAACCCGAGGAAGATCACTGCCGTGAGGAAAGCGATGCGCTTGTTCCCATCATTGAATGGATGCGCTTTCGCGAGCCCGAACGCGTACGCAGCGGCCAGGGTCGCGAGGTCCGAGTCGGGCTCATAGTTCGCTTTCTGCTGCGCGCGCGCGAGGGCCGCTTCCAGCGCGTTCTCGTCGCGGATGCCGGGCAGCCCGCCGTGCTCGCGCAACTGGTCCAGGTGCGCAGCGTCCACGACGAGCCGCGGCACCCACCGAGGTGTGGCCACGTGCTACTTGGCCAACTCGCGAAGCGCGTTCCGGAACTTCCGCGATGCGTGGGCCGCGACCGCGAGTCCCGCTTCGACATCCGGATCGTATGGCGTCAACAGAATGCCTCGGTCGGTCTCCACCGCCAGCACACGGTCGCCCGCCACGAGGTGAAGGCGGTCCGCCATATCCTTTGGAATAGTCGCTCCGATCGAGCCGCCGACTTGGCGGAGCGTGAGTTCGCGCACCATACAGCCTCCGTAGCACTAGTATGCTACAAAGGTAGCACCTCTGTGCTACTGCGCAAGGGCCCCACTCACCTCTCCCGCAGCGCCTCCGCCGGATCCACCAGCGCCGCCTGTCGCGCCGGAATCCACGCCGCCAGCGTCGAGATCCCCGCCAGCACCAGCATCGCTCCCGCGATGGTCACCGGATCCGTGGGATCCAACCCAAACAACAGCGCCGACACAAACCGCGAGAGATACCACGCCGCCGCCCCGCCGAGCAGGATCCCGCTCCCCACGAGAGCCCCGGTACGCGAGAGCACCATATTCACCACCTGCCGCGGCGTGGCGCCGAGTGCCAAGCGAATCCCAATCTCCGCGCGCCGCCGAATCACCGCGTAGGCGGTGATGCCGTACAATCCAAGCGCCGCCAGCAGCAACGCCAGCCCGCCAAAGAACGCCGAGAGCAACGCAATCAGCCGCTCCTGCGACAGCGCCGCCGAGATGTCATCCGCCAGCGCGCGGTAACTCACCGTGAGATTCGGATGCACGCTGGTGAGCGCGGCGGTGACCGCGCGCGAGACTTCCTGCGGCTCGTCACTCGTGGTGCGCAGCGTGAGCACCACGCTCCCGGGCGCCGTCTCGCTCTGCGCCGCGGCCCAGTACAGCGTGGGGCTCAAGGGCTCCCGAAGGTCGGTGTACACCGCATCGCCCACCACGCCGATGATCTCGATGGTCTGCCCGGGCCGGTCGGGATAGTCCGCCGTGCGCACCACCTTGCCGATGGGCGACTGGCCGGGGAAGTACTTCTCCACAAACTTCTGATTCACCACGCCCGTCATCGGGCTGCCGGTGCGGTCGCGGGCGTCGAAGTCGCGGCCGGCGATGAGTGGCGTGCGCATCAACGCGAACCAGCCGGGCGTGATGTAGTTGAAGTTCACGATCCGCTCCTCTTCCGGCAGGTCGGGACTCTCGGGGAAGATGAGATCGCCATTCCACTGGCTGCCGCTCACGGGGGAGATCACCGAGAGGCCATTGGCCGTGACGCCGGGCACCGCAGCCGTAGCCTCGAGCACGCGCTCATAGAGCGCCTGACGTTGGGCCGGCTCCACGCCCGTGCGCGAGGAGTTCACCGTGGCCAGGAGCACGCCCTCGGGCGCGAAGCCGAGCTCGATGTCGGCCAGCGAGATGAAGGTACGCACGAAGAGTCCCGCGCCCACGAGCAGCAGCAGCGAGAGCGAGACCTGCGCAATCACCAGCGAACTCGCGAAGCGAATCTGCTTCTTGGAGCCGCTGCCGCGCCCTTGTTCCTTGAGCGCTTCCATGGGCGGCACGCGCGCGGCGAGGAGGGCAGGGCCCACGCCGAAGAGCAGGGTGGTCAGCATCGCCACAGCGGCGGTGAAGCCGAGCATGCGCCAGTCGAGGCCGATATCGAGGAAGAGTCGGTTACTCGCGGTGGCGATCTGGGCGATGATCAACTTGCTCCCCACCAGCGCGACGCCGATGCCCACCACCGCGCCAATGGCCGAGAGCGCGAGGTTCTCGGCCACCAACTGCCGGGCGATGCGCCAGCGTGAGGCGCCGAGTGCGGTGCGCACGGCGAACTCGTGCCGGCGCGCGGTGGCGCGGGCGAGGAGGAGGTTGGCGATGTTGCCGCAGGCAATCAGCAGGGTGAAGGCCACCACGGCGGTGAGGGCCATCAGGGGGCGCTTGTAGCGCGTGCGGAGCCCCGAGACGCCTGAGGCGGCGGGCTCGAGGTGCATGGGATCCTTGAGATAGCGCTCGGCGTCCTGCGGGCGATAGTTCTCGGGGATGGTCTCGTCGCGGATGGCGGGCTGCAGCGCGCGGAAGGCGAGGGTGGCCTGCTCGGCGGTCTGATCGGCTCTGAGGCGAATGAAGACCTGCATCCACCAGGTGGAGCGGCGGTCGAGATAGCTGTCCGCACCGCGCACCAAGGGCTCGGTGCCGAGCGGGACCCAGACATCGGTGCGGCGTCCGACTTCATGGCCGAAGAAGGCGCGCGGGGCGACGCCGATGACGGTGTAGTTGACGGTGCTGAGGGTGAAGGTGCGTCCGAGGATGTCTGGGGCGGCGCCGAATCGGGAGCGCCAGAGCGATTCGCTGATGACGGCGACGGCGCCGTCGGGTCCGCCGCCGCGGCGGTCGTCGGGCTCGGCGTAGAAGCGGCCGAGGACTGGGGTGACGCCGAGGATCTCGAAGTAGCGGCCGGAGGTGAAGACGCCGTCGATGAGGTCCACTTCGCCGCCTTGTGCGGCGTTGAAGCTGACGCGTCCGGCGGCGAAGGCGCCGTCCCAGGTGTCTTGGCGGCTTCTTACAGACTCCCAGATGGGATTGGTCCAGGAGGTTCGGCTTTCGGGGAGCCTGAGGAGCGTCAGGCGGGCCGCGTGCTCTACGGGGAGTGCGCGGAGGATGAGGGCGTCGGTGATGGAGAAGATGGCGGTGTTGGCGCCGATGCCGAGGGCGAGGGAGAGGATCGCGATGGCGGAGACGAGGGGGGCGGCGCGGAGGGCGCGCAGGGCGGCTCGGAGGGTGGGCATCTGCTTTTGCTCTCGTCTCTGGCTTGGACTTCGTTTGGCGTGCTTGGACTGCGGGAGGGGGCGCTCCTTGTGTGACAAGTATGGGGGCGGGAGGGTTGCTCTTGCTTTTGCTTTTCGGCTATTCGGGGAACTCGATTTTGTGGAGGCGGAGGTTGGTGGCGTCGAAGAGGTAGATGGCGTCGGTTTGGAAGATTTCGGAGTATTCGCGGAGTTGGCGGCGGGTGGGGATGTGGCGCGGGTCGGCGGCTTCGCCTGTTTTCACCTCGACGATGGCTTGGTCGGGGCCGATTTGGACGAGGAGGTCGGCGCGGATGTCGTACTCGGCGATGCGGTTGTTGATGCGCATGGTGGCGCGGCGGGGGAGTTGGCGGGCGAGGATCTCGTAGCCCTGTTGCGTGAGCCAGTGCTCGGCGAGTCTTTCGCCGTTGGAGGCTTCCTTCATGCGGCGAGCGAGGAGCCAGGCATTCCACGCGCGGCGGAGGGCGAGGGTGAGCCAGGCTAGCGAGAGCGCCGCAAGGAGACAGGCGGCGATCAAGAGAGACGCGTGGAGCTGAGGCACGGGCGAGGGGTTTGCGTGGTGGGAGCGACGGAATGGCCTAGGCTTGTTGACGCTGCGTGCGGGGCGGTGTTATGCAGTGGGGCGATAGGTGGGCGAGAAGCGCTTATTCCTCCGCAAAATAGGCTCTGGGGGGCTGGCTTCTCACACGGACTTCGAGTCCCCGTTAGTGAGACCCGGGCCGATTCACGCGAGGCAGCATGATTGACCTAGGCACGACCTCGTTCTACCTCGACGCGCCTGCGATGACGCGCGAAGAGCTCGAGGCGTACTCCACTCGCCTTTTCGAAGAGTGGGACGAGCGACTCGCGAAGGAACTTCGCCTCCCCGACTACTCGCTGATTCTCGAGATCGAGGAAGGTTCGGTTGATGGTCTCGGCACAGTCGGCGTTGTCGCGCAAGACCTAGTCCTCGGCATCATTGCGTACGGCGGACTTGTAGCCGGACTCGATGTAATCGGCAAGCAAGTTCGTGCGGCCGGGGACTTCCTTGCTGCGAGAGCGGCAGCGCCCTTTGTCCGATTGAATCTCAAGCCGCGCGTGCGGCGGCGGCAAGGCAAGCTCGGCCAGCTTCAGCGCTTGTTTGTGAGGGTTCAGCGCCGCGAGATTCTCGCCGAGGAGGCGCTGCGCGAAGCTGAAGAGTTCCTTGCAGAGGACGTCGCAGAGTCGCCGGACTTTTGGCTGCTCCTAGACCAAGCATTACGCTCGCTTCCGCGCAATCCTCAGCAGCTCGCATTGCCAATGGAGCTGCCAGAGGACGCGATGCAAGTGAACGAAGTTCCCACCGGGCTTGGTGCTCGGGTGCGCAAGAAGCCGCTGCCGCCGCCTCCCAAGCAGCAATGGCGGGTCGAACTGTCGCGCTCCTCCAAGAACGGTAAGCGCGAGATTCGCATCACCGAGATCTGAGCGCAGCCATTAACGAAGCTTGCTGTCGATGGCTGTGTAGGGATGGGGTGGCCGTGGTGGCCGTGGTGGCTGTGGTGGCTGTGGTGGCGTGGGCTGGTTGCGGCCCCCCCGCCCAACCCTTTCGATAATGAGCGTCCACAACAGAAGCACACGTGATGCCGAGACTCGGAGTTTTGCGTTGACCGACGCAGTTAGCATCCACACCCTAGATGCGCGCGACAACGTGCTTCTAGACGTCATTGCCGATGAGTTCAAGCTCTCGCCTGCTCAGATGCTCACCGTTATCCGACAGGCACACAGCGAACTTCTCACGATGCTCGCAAAGAAGCGTATTGACTACGCTTCTCTCCGCAATGCTCTCGTTCCGTCCTCATCGAAACGCGAAGTGTGCCTGGTGTTTGACACCATGCAGATTGAAAGTGGCTCGTATGGCACCCCCGTCTTTGATCGCGTCTTGCCACTGTTTGACCGAGACAGCAGTCACAGCGTCCTATCGGGTGACCTTCTTGGCAGCACCGCAGAGGCGCAGCGGCACCTTAAGGCTGAGCTCCCACGCTGTCTGGTCGCCGCCAACAGCTACACCTTTCAGCACAGCACACAGTTCTATCTCATCTACATAAGCAACCTCACCGAATACCAAGTCGCCCGCTTTCACGCAGAGCTCGGCTCATGGGCTCCGTACGCTGGATACATCGATTGTACATACGGCTCGTGGATGAAGATGGCTATATCGACGATGCTCCCGGCCGACTTCATTTTTCACAAAGGTGTGGCCATTTCGGAGCACGAGGACGACTACAGCGGCGAGCAAGACATCAACATTCGTGGGCACCCCTTCGCGGAGCATCGCATCTCGGTGCGAAGTATCATGTGGCTCTACTTTGGGCTGTTTCTTTCGTACAAGATTGAGCGCCCGCCGTTCCCCGAGGACCGTGACGTTGAGTTTTCCTTGAATGCGATCTCGGAGAAGCCGGTCAGACTCCTCGACATGGCAGTTAGGCTTGAGCCAGAAAAGCTTGCCTACCTGCTGAGCGCGAAGCGGGGAAGTTTTGAGCGCGCTGGCCTTGAGAACGTGGACGTGCCGACTCTCTCGGCTCTAATTGGAGAACGCCTCACCTCCAACTACATCTACAATCTCGAACACAGCACGCCCAAGAAGGTGGTAAAGTTCAACACCATCATAGAGTTACCTGTCGCGGGTACTTCGGAACGACACCGATTCCTCGTTGCGCTTGAGTACTTAAGCGAATCGAACGCTGTTCGCGTGATCACGATGTACTAGAGCACGCATTCCACTGTGGTCCGGCATAACGACGCTTGCTGCCGATGGCCGCGGGTGCGGATGGGTTTGGCGGGGCCTCCGTGATGACCTCGGCTAGTAGCGGAGGCCCCGCCAAACGCTTTTTATATGAGTGTCCGCAGCATACGCAAACGCCATGCCGGCGCGCGCCAGCGCCGGTTTCCTCATTCAGCTTGCATCGAGTAACCGATGAAGTTTGCTCTCGTCGATGGGACACGCAGGGAAGCGCAACCTGGGCTCGCAGGGGTGTGCCCCGCCTGCCAGAGCACGGTAATCGCGAAGTGCGGGAAACTTCGTGTGTGGCACTGGGCTCACAAGGGCGCGCTACTGTGCGACTCGTGGTCTGAAGGTGAGACGGAGTGGCATCGAGCCTGGAAGGGTCTGTTTCCGGTCGAATGGCAGGAAGTTGTTCACCGAGCCGCAGACGGAGAGAAACACATCGCCGACGTCAAGACTGGCAACGGTTGGGTGCTCGAGTTTCAGCACTCACCGCTGTCGTCAGAGGAGCGACGCGCGCGAACAGTGTTCTACGGTCGCTTGAACTGGATCGTCGACGGGCTGCGGAGGAAGCGCGACGCAGCACAATTTGACCGAGCACTCAAAGCTGGCGTCGCGTTTGGCCCGCATGGACCTGTTCGGATCGCCTCCGATAGTTGCCGGCTAGTTGAGGAGTGGACGGAAACCAGTGCGTCCGTGTTCGTCGACTTCGGCCAGCCGCACCTGCTATGGTGGATTGTTGCCCGCGCCGGGTCGAAGTGGGCCTACGTTGCGCCGTACTCAAGGCCAGTATTCGTCGCTTCACATCGAGGTGAGAATCCGGAGGCTGCGAAACAGTTCAGCGATTTCATCAACGAGCTGCCGACTCTTATCCATGCTTACGAGAATCACCTGGCTGCCCCGCCGCCGATTCCTCTACTGTCGCACCGCGCAGGGTACCGCCGTCCGTTCCGGTTCTGACGTGTTTGCACAGCGCCATCTCAATCCCGTGAACAGTGGCGCCTCTTATCGACGCTCGCTGCTGATGGCCACGTGCACGGATGCAGTTGTGGGGCAGCCGCCTTATCGATCATGGGACGGCCTAGCGGCCGCCCCACAACTGCTTCTTATTGAAGCGCTCGTAGCAGAAGCCGACGTTGTACCGACCGGTCGCTCTCTCCCTAGCTCACGCACTACTGATTGTTGCGGCTCTCGCCGATGCGCCATAGCCGAAGTTTACTCCACAAGATTTTGAGACTCCCAGTCGAATGAGCGACGCCGCCGCCACATCACGAATTGAATTCCTCGCTCCCGCGACAGCTGAATGGAGTGCCGTAGTCGCGGCAGCAGACGCCGCCAAGGAGGTTCAAGAGGCCGCCCGCAAGAGCGCAGGCGAGATCAAGAATGTCCTCCTCGCTTCACTTCAGATGCAGTACTTGGGCGTGCTTGCGGGATCGGGTTGTTCATGCTCTGCGGGTGGACCTTCGATGAATGACCTTTGGGTGCGCGCTGTTGGCGCGCCCCCCTCTGAGAAGGCAAAGCAAGTTGCCAAGCGCACCAACTATGACCTGTCGGAAGCGAACATCGAACACCTGCTTTCGCGCATCGAGGCATTTCTTCAGGTGAACCCTGAGGATGCAGCCGTCCGCGATTTCTTGCTGTCAGCCAAGGGAGTCATCCTTAAGAGCTGCGAGGATTTCGTCGATCCCGCAAAGCTGCTTGCGCACAAGACCTTTCTCCATCGCCTTTCGCGACGCAGGGTACGAGATCCGCGACTTCGCGTGTTTACCACCAACTACGACGTGTGCTTCGAGCGTGCCACTGCTCTTCTTGGTGGCGTCGCAATAGATGGGTTCTCATTCACTTCGCCTCGCCACTATGACGCGCGGTACTTCGGCTACGATGTCATCAGGCGCCCCAGGCACGGCGATGATCGCGGGCATTTCCTCGAGGGCGTATTCATGCTGTACAAGCTTCACGGCTCGGTGAACTGGGCGAGGGAAGCGGACGGGTCAGTTGTTGAAAGGGCACAGCCACTCCCGGAGAACGCATGCATCATCTATCCCGCAAACGGCAAGTATCAGCAGAGCTTTGCGCAGCCTCACCTCGAGGCGATGGCACAGTACCTGGCTACCGTTCGTGAGCCCGGTACTTGCGTCATTGCCGTCGGTTTTGGCTTTAATGATGACCATCTGTCCGAACCCCTAGTTGCCGCAGTCGAGTCGAATCCACATATCCGCCTGATTGTGGTCGACCCCCACGCTGACAGTAAGGCGACGGGAGACAATCGATACTGGAAGACACTGGCTGCCCTGAATCAGCGTGGGGAGGACGTGTGGCTTATCAAGGCGACGTTCGGCGACTTCGCAGATCTTGTTCCGGACCTCAAGTCTCTCACGCCTGCTGAGTCACTCGCAAAGGCCCTTCGTGGCGCAGCCCGGGAGGGCTGACCTACGTGCAGATTGACTCCCGATTCCCGAAAGGACTTCTGCGGCCAGAGCTTTTCCTCGGCGTAGCCTCGTCCATCACCGCCAGAGCAGTCGGCGTGAATCTCAGCGAGGCGGGCGTGCCGAGCGGATCTCATTTCGCCGGTGGCCGTTACGGGCGCGGGGAAGTTGGTGAGATTGTGCTCATTGAGGGACAGCAGAGCCTGATTCTTGGACGTATTGCCGAGGTCCGCCTGCGCGAGGCTGAGCGCCGCTCGATACGCCGTGACTTCGCTGGCAGCAACGATCTCGACGCATTGGGAAGCATTCAGCTTCTCGGCTGTGTCTCTATGGACACCCTGCGAGTCACGGCCGGAGTCGATGCCTATCCGCGCCTTGGAGATCGCATCTACTCAGCACCTCACCGTTTTATTGCGCTGCTTCCAGAGCTGATGGAGCGTGCAGATGCGCCGGCTTCCCCGGTTTCACTGGACCTTGGAACTGTTGACGGGGCAGCAGAAAGTCGCGTGATAGTTCGCCCCGAGCGCCTGTTCGGCCGTCACTGTGCGATTCTAGGTGCTACAGGCGGTGGGAAGAGCTGGACCACAGCTCGCATCATTGAAGAAAGCATCGCGCACAACGCCCGGATCATTTTGATTGACGCTACGGGCGAGTATCGTGCCTTTGGTGGAGAGCATGTCGTCCACACCCATCTCGGAGTGCCGAGTGCCTTGCCCGAGGGCGCTGTTTGCTGCACACTCCCCCCATCCTGCTTTCGCGATTCCGATTTCGTTGCGTTGTTTGAACCTGCCGGTAAGGTACAAGGGCCAAAGCTTCGCGCAGCCATCCGTAGCCTTCGTCTGGCGCAGCTACAGCCGCACCTGGCGCCGCTAGGGTTTATCAAGAAGATCTCGCAGAAGAAGGCATCTGTCACTGCGGCAGAAGCAGATCACTTGATCGCGAGCAAGCTCGACAATCCTAAGCAGCCTTTTGATCCTCGCTTTCTCGTTCAACAGCTGGAGCAGGAATGCTGCTGGCCCGACGGCGGGGCATATAACAATAAGGATGCGACGATGTGGGGACAAAGCGACGACGCGAGCTTCTCACACTGCCTTTCTCTTGTCGCCCGAATCAATGGTGTGCTGGCCTCACCTGCCTTCACCTCAGTGTTTGGGGCCACCGTGGGGCCCGCGCTGACGAGCGAGATTGATGCGTTCATTGCGGGGCACAAACGCCTCCTCCGCATTGATCTTAGCGGCGTCTCCTTCGAGTTCTTTGCGCGTGAGATCATCGCGAATGTCCTTGGCCGCCACCTTCTTGACCTGGCGCGCACAGATGCGTTGCGCAACTCCCCCGTAGTGCTCTTCATCGACGAAGCACACAACTTCCTCGGAAGGAGCGCGGGATCTGAGGAGTATGCGGCACGACTCGATGCGTTTGAGCTCATCGCCAAGGAAGGCAGAAAGTTCGGATTAACCGTTTGCCTGGCAAGCCAACGTCCCCGGGATATTACCGAAGGCGTTCTAAGCCAGATGGGAACGCTCATTGTGCATCGCCTTACGAACGATAGAGACAGAGAGGTTGTTGAACGCGCTTGCGGTGAGATTGACCGCGCGGCTTCAGAGTTCTTGCCGAACCTGCGACCCGGTGAAGCTGCGATTATCGGAACGGACTTTCCTATTCCGCTTACGGTTCGACTAAGTCCTCCCAACGCCCGGCCTCTGTCGGACGGCCCTGACTTCCAGGCAGCTTGGAGGCTCGGCTCTTAGTCTGTATTTCTGGCTTCTCGCTTCGAGATTGCTCGTGCGCGATCTGACGACGCTTGCTGACGACAGCTGAGCGTGCTCCAGTGTGATTGACTGTTCCACCCGAACATCGCGGAGGTGTGAAATGCCTCAAACAAAGCCCGGAAGTTCACGACCAGCGCCTGCGAGTCGGGCGGGTGTGCGAATGTATGGCGTGCGGACGGCTTCGCGTGGTTGCGCGCAATGAGGTTCGAATCGAGTCCCACCTGCGACGGCTGCGGTGCGTTCGTGCCTTCACATATGGTCGCGAACTGTGAGGCCTGCCGGGAAGAACTACTCCGCGAGATTGTACGTTTCCGAGAAGCTCTCGTCGCTCAAATGAGAAGGAGCGCAAGGGAGCCGCGGAGACGGTCTCAAGGGAACTCTGGCTGAGTCTGGGCTTCGAGAATCCGACCGCCGTCGGCCTCTACACGCGAGTACCGCCGCCGTGGCTACGAGCTGAGCAGTAGGGAAGGAGCATCCCGAGGGGTTGAGCATGGGGCGACGGTTCGACCTCCTTACCCCGGACTCGATCCAGTTCGTGGAGGATATCGAGAGAGCGTCACTAGCTCCGGTGTTGCTGATCTCGACTCGTTTTGCCTTTCGCATCATCATCGATCGGCTGCTCTGCAGCCCGCGCCACCTGTGTCCACGATTCATTCATGCCACTTGATCCGACCGCGCTCGCTACAACTAGACCGTTCCTGTATCACCTTACCGCAAGAGCGAACTTCAACCGCATTGCGCGCACATGTCGCCTAGAATGCGCCTCTCGCCTTGCCGCCTCCGCAAGTCAACTAGATCTGCTCGACTACCGTCGAAGATCCCATGTGGAAGTAGAAGTGGATGGTGAGTCCGTATTCATCAGGGACCAGGCTCCGTTGCATCAGGGGAGCATGCGCCTCTCACACGGCTGGAGCTTCCAGCAGTTCGTACGGCACCTGAACGGCCGAGTCTTCTTCTGGCCGGGCTCTCGTAGGGGGCCAATATCGTACGGCGAGAGGCATTGTGAGCGTTACCGGCCTGAATCTCCTCTTCTCCTTCGGGTCCCGACTGGGTCGCTAGTGGCGGAGAACTCCCACACCACTATCGAGGTGTCGATCTGCAACTCCGGCTCACCTCGGTGGAGCCGAGGCATCGCAGCCCCTCGCGGGCCAGCAACCTTCGTTTCTCTGGATCGGTTTTCGTTGGCCGCGGGAAGAGTGGTTGAGGTAACTGTCGTCGATTACGCTGTGCTTCCTAGGGACACCCAGTTCGCGTCGTTCATCGAGGGCCCGTGGGAACTTCTGCCCATGGCCGGAGCCACGCCTTAACTTGGTGGCCGGAGCGAAGAATCTCGTCGCGAGAGACTCATGCCATCTGATCCGCACGGATCTGTGGCATCGTGAAGGAGCGCCTCGGGCACCAGGACGCCGCGTATCTACTCGACACTTAATCACACGTCCTCGAAGGCCAGCAGGAGGCGGCCACTCACGCGCTGGAGAACTTGCTGGGCACTGCCCAAAGAACAACAGGAAGGACGGGGCGCTGAACGACGACTGTTGGCCGTTCAGCGATGCTTTGCGACGCGCCACTCCTCAGCTGCCAGAGGCAACGCATTGAGCTCCTGCCTGGCTTCGCGCCAGGCCGGATAGTGCTCGTCCATCAGCTCGACGAAAAGCTTGCTGTGCGTCGACACTCGCAGATGGAGCATCTCGTGAACCACGACGTACTCCAGCAAGTCTCGCGGCTTCTTCGCCAGCTCAGTGTTGAGCCGGATATGACCCCGCGTTCGGGTGCAGCTACCCCACTTGGTCTTCATCCGCTGCAGGAAGTACCCCTTCACGCGGACGCCGAGGCGGAGTTCCCAACGCTGGATGAGCGCAGATACTTCGGTGTGTAACACCAGCTTGTACCAGTCGTGCAGGATTTCCGAGCGCTTCTCCCGGCTGCTTCCCGGCCGCAAGCAAAGAATGATCTCGCGATGCGTGATCGATACAGTGGGCTTCGCATCCTGCTCAAGGACCTTCAGTAGATACCGCTTGCCCCACAGGTAGTGGCTTTCTCGGGTGACGTAGGCGCGAGGCTCCTCACGCGCTTGGGCGTTCAGTTGTGTCTGCCTGTCGCGTATCCACTTGACCTTGGTCGCCGCGAATGCCCGCACGACTGCAGTCCTGGCATTGAGCGGAGCCACCACCGTCACGTGCCCGTCAGGAGGATACACTGACAGATGGACGTGCTTGACCGCCTTTCGCGTGACAGCAATCGAAAGGTCCCCGAGTTGAATCCGCTCGGTCACGCGTAGCCCTTCAGATTCAGAATTAGGTCGAAAACGGCTTGCGTCGCCTTCCTGTTGTGATTCAGCACCTCGTACAGCGCGTTCATCACCTCGGCCTCACGAGCCGGGTTACCGCGGAACGAATGGGGTGCCTTCTCACGCATCGTGCGGTCAATCGTGAGCGCCAACGTTATAAGTGCGCTCTCGTGCGGTGGCCCGACCTCCGCGACCTTGAGCTCTCCCGAATCGCTGCCTTCGAGAATCGCTGGCAGGTTTCGCCAAATGACGATCGCTTCCTGCCGGCCGTGCAACGCCGCTGGGATGTCGTCCACCATCCCCTTCGCCGCAAGCTGCTTGGCGAGCGCCTCTGCCTTCTCGAGAAACTCTTCGTACTCGGCGGCATCGACTCGGCTCTGCTTGATCAGATCGTCCAGAAGCTGCGACATGCGCTCGTAGAACCGAGGATCTGTAAGCTGGTCACGGACGATGGTCTTCCTGATGTTGTTGACAATCCCCTCGGCTATGGCTGTCGTCGAAAGCTTGCCCGACGCGTTTAGCTTGCGAGCGATTGCGTCGTGGATGCCGGAGTCCACGATGAGTTCGACCAGCGAGAGGTCCCCGAGGCTTCCGAGCGGCGCGGCAGGGTCGGCCTGCACGTACGTGTTCAGGAGGTGCCGCATATCCGCTTCGTACGGCTTGATGTCGAGCTCTTCGCCGGAGTGCTTCTTGATCGCAGACCGAATCTCGGTGTAGAACTCCACCTCCGCCCGGATCTTGTCGGCAACGACCGTCGAGTATCCGGCTTCCTCCATTGACTGGGCGATGTTGGCGTAGGCGCGAATGTACGTCGCTGCAGCCTTGTAGAATGCAATCCGCAGTGGCTCGGTGTCTGCAAGCGCCGTTGCGCTCGCCGCATCGCCGCAGAAGTAGCGCAGGAATTGCTCAACCTCTCGCGGCGGCGGCACCGGATCGCAAATATAGGACAGGGCCTCGCGAGCCTCATCGAGCCGTGCACGGCCCTCGACCAGCCAGTCCTTGAGGCGCACGTTGTTCTCCCCGCCGCCTCCTTCTTCAGTGTCTAGTTCGTCGGAGCTGTACACCGAGATGGCCTCCTGAACCTGCCCGAACAGCTCCTTGTAGTCGACGATGAAGCCGTAGTCCTTATCGTCTCCGTCGAGACGATTGGTGCGGCAGATCGCTTGGAACAGCGTATGATCCCGTAGCTCGTGGTCCAGATAGATGTACGTGCAGCTCGGCGCGTCGAAACCCGTCAAGAGCTTGCTGACCACGATGAGCAATTTGAGGTTCGCCGGCTCCTCAACGAAGCGGCGCTTGGCCTCTTCCTCGTACTGCGTGGTCGTCTGGCCCGGCGCGAGGACGAACTGCGTGTATGTGTTGTATTTGAATCGCTCGTCGCTGTTCGCCGGTTCGCGAGAGATCGCGTTGTGGTTCGGCTCGTAGGACGTTACAATCGCGCAGTACTGCCCGAATGGCGTCATCCGGAAGAGTTGGAAGTAGTGGCAGGCATCGTAGATCGAGGCCACCACGAGGATTGCCGTACCGCGGTCGTTGCTGAGCCGCGGCTTCAGGCTGAAGTCCTCGATGATGTCAGCTATGATGCGCTGCTTGCGCTCCCCCGCGCTCATCAACTTCTCCAGCGTCGCCCAGGACTTCCGGACGATGGCCTTTTGGAAGTTGTTCAGCCCTTTCGTCTTCTTCTCGAACCACGCGTCGATGGCGTCGGGCGAGGTCAGCCGCTGCGGCACCCCTCGCGCCTCGTACTTGAGGTCCAGCACGACGCCATCAGCCACGCCTTGGTGGAACTTGTAGGTGTGGATGTAGGTGCCGAATACGTCCCGCGTCATCTGCTTGTCTTTCCTCAGCAGCGGCGTACCCGTGAACCCGATGAACACCGCGCTCGAGAGCCAGCGCTTCATCTGGAGGTTCATCTCCCCGCTCTGCGTCCGGTGACACTCGTCAACGAAGACAAAGAATCGACCGATGACCGGCGGCGGGGGCCCCTGCAAGTCAGCGGCGTCGAACTTGTGAATCAGTGCGCAGAGCAGCCGAGGCGATGCTGCCCCGAGCCTCTCAGCCATCTGCACCCGAGAGGTGATTCTCGGGTCCGGCGCGCTGCTCGGGATGACCCCAGCGTTCTTCATCACTCGGGCAATCTGCTTGTCGAGCTCGTCTCGGTCCGTGACGACGAGGATGCGAGCCTCCGGGTCGTGTTCGAGGATCCACTTGGCCAGCAGTACCATCAGGATGCTCTTGCCGCTGCCCTGCGTATGCCAGATGACGCCGCCCTCGCGCTTTGCGATGCGTTCCTGGGCGGCCTTGACCCCGAAAAACTGATGCTGCCGCGGAACCTTCTTGCGGCCGTCGTCGAAAAGGACGAAGTGGCGGATGAGATCGAGCAGGCGCTCCTTATTGCAGAGCTGGGCCAGGGGACGATCCAGTAGCTGCCCAGGAACCAGATTTCCCCCATCCGGTGCCTCGTCCTTCCACTCCACGAAGAACTGCTCCGGGGTCCCGGTGGTCCCGTAGCGAAGGCCCTGCGAGTCGCTGCCCGCAAGCAAGAGCTGAACGGTGCTAAAGAAGTCCTTGTTGAACACGTCGTCCTGATTGGTGATTAGCTGCCGGACTCCGTCCGCCAGCTCCACTGAGCTGCGCTTCAGCTCGATCACGGCCACGGCGATGCCGTTCAAATAGAGGACCAGGTCCGGGCGTCGCTGGTGGCCGGACGTAAGCGTCACCTCCTCGGCGATGCCGAAGTCGTTCGCTTCGGGGTTCTCCCAGTCGACTAGTTGGACGGTCTCGAAGGGTTGTCCAGCCGTGACCTGCACTTGCACTCCGTAGCGCAGCAGCTGGTAGGTTCGGAGGTTTGCGTGGTACAGCGTCAGGCCGGTCACGTCCGCCGCAGCTTCGAGCTTCAGAAGCGCCGCGCCGATGTGGGCATCCGAATACCCTCGCTGGCGCAGTGATCCCCGGAGAATCTCGGGCTCGATGGGACGGTTCCCGCTCCGCTGCTGCCAGTCGCCAAGGTAGCGATAGCCCAAGCCACTAACAGCTCCCGGGCCAGTGAAATGACGCACGACCCGATTCTGCGTCTGGCGCTCTGGGCGCGTTTGCTCCGCCATCACGTCTTCTCCGACCGATTCTGGCCTGGCAGCCTGACTCGGCCAGATAGCAGCTCCTGCATCATCGCCTCCTTGAGAGCCAGAGTCTTGTCGCGGCGTTGTCGGAGCAGGGCGATCTCCTCGTCCATCGTGTTCAGCACCCTCGCAATAGCAACCTGCTCATCGAGAGCCGGAATCTCCAACTCAAATCGAGCGAGTTCTCCTAGCGAGATGCCCATGACGGTGCTTCCACTGCCGAGCGCTGCGATCCTGTGCCCGAACTGAGCGAACCAGAGCAGCATGAACTGCAGGTCTACACTTGGACGCAGAAGGAGAGCCTTGAGATCCTGGTTGATCGCAACCGGGACATCGTACGCTATGGCTCTTCCGAGTGCGATGCGAGTAGCAACAATCAGAGTGCGAGCGGGAAGAACGTTCGTCGCACTCATCTGAACGCCCTCAAGAGTGATGCTCTCCTGAGTCCCGGACGGATCGAAGCTCGCAAAATCCTTGACAGTAACCCACGGCACATCACCGCCCCAGAAGCGCTGCTGCGACCTACTTGGAGTGCCGCCTCCGACAATCGACATCGTCAGGTCACCGATGGTCTCAGTAGCCCATTCACCTTTGAACCCCGGAAGACGGGTCTCGCCGGAGAGCAGCTGGCGCATCGCGGCAGCCCTCAGGGCACGCTTCTTCGCGACCAGAAGGTCCATCCCGCTGAGGAGCGCATCCACATCGTTCAAGGACTGTGAGATGGCACGCTGTTCTTCGAGTGGAGGAAACTGAACCTTCAGCCCGGCCAGGGTGCCCTGGTTCATGTTGGACATCGTCGTGCCGACCGACGCACCCTCGATTGCTGCTCTGGCTCTGGGGGTTGAGAGGACTCGCTGCAGGAACTCAGAATCTGTGTTCGCGGGCCGAATGATCATCGAGCCGGTCCCACACAACCACCCTCGATGTTGCTCTCGAACGACCGCACATCTCCCCATATCGCCTCGGCGGCCGATCACAATCTCTCCGGGGCTCATTCGATAGTCGGAGAGGTGCCTCGCTGCATGCTCAGTGACGGTCATCCACCGCGTCGGCTCAATCCGACCGTCGATGATATGCATCGGGTTCACGATGGGCACGCCGTCGTAGGTGTAGTCGGACTTGTGAAGAGCGCTTCCGAACGGGCCGGTTCTAAAAGTCGCCCGCTCTCCCAGCGGCACTACATCCCAATCGCGCGGAACCGCACCGACCTCCGTCGGCATGTACCCGGTACTTACTTCCACGACGCCCCCATCTTCGCGAGGTGTTCCTCCACCCTCACGGCGAGAGTGGCCACGTCGTCGGCGAGCAGCGGCATAGGCGTGGCGTAGCGTTGTGCGAGTTCGCGGATACGTCCGGTCAACGTCTGCGACATTCGATCGAGCTCTCCCTGCACGGCGGCTGCAAGGCGCGCCATCCACTTGTCATCCACCACAAGTGACTTGATGTCCTCTACGCTGAGCGCAGGGTACCTCTCGTATGCGAGCCTGTCGAGCGCAGCGTCCTGCTCCTTGACTATTCGTTTGAGTGCAGTTTCGAGCTCAGAAAGCTCCAGCCAGCGTCCAAGCACGTCAGCCTCGTCTCGCGCCTCTTCATCACCCTTGATCTCCTTAAGCCGTGCGCCGATCTCGGCCTTCCCGATCCTGTCGAGTGCGCCAAGCGCACCGTCCTCTCCGCCGTGCTCCTCCTCAAGTTCGGCCAGGCTCGCAGTGGCGGTTTCGAGTTCTGCCCGCAACTCATCTAGCTGCGTCTGCGCTTGTGCGAAGTACCTCGCGACGACTAGGTGCTTGGGAATCAACTCGCAGGTCCATCCTTTGTCCTTCGTCCTACCCTTCTTGTCAGTTTCGACGATGCGGGAAGTGCTCGCCACCCAGCCGTCAGCCGCGATGAGGTAGGCGTCGTCCTGCATCGTCTCGGCCCAGTAGTCCATCAGGTGCTGGTACACAGCGTAGGCGTCGAGCAACGCCGAGGTGCGGAATGTGGCGAGCAGGTCTTCGGCAACACGCTCGATCAGCGCCTTGGGAGCGGCTGCTTTACCGAATGCCGTGAGCTCCTTCGTGGCAGACGCACGCCAAGCGGCGAAGCGTTGCGTCACCGTCTCGTTGAACGCCGCGAACTCGGCGTGACGAAGGATTGCACTCCGCACCTCCGGCAACGGCAACTGGAGGCGGACATACCCTGCGCGTAGCGGTTCGAACAACGCGCCGCGGACACCCGGGAGTACCCGCCAATACTGGTCCAGCGCATCGAGGTCTCGCTCGGGGATACCGCCGCGCAGATGGCCTTCGATGTCCTGCCGGTCTTCCGGCTCCGCACTGTCGATGTAGCGTGGCAGGTTGAGGTTGTAGTCGTTCTTCGGGTCGGCGATCTCGTCCAGCGGCACCATCCGAGCGTAGCGCGGCACATCCTCTTGACGCATGAACGTGTCTACTATGCGATGAATGTCCTGCTCGCGCAGCCTGTTCTTGTTGCCGTCCTTGATATATCCCTTGCGAGCATCGATGAGAAACACACCCTTGCGGGCGGCCGCATTCTCCTTGTCGAGAACCAAAATGCAAGCGGGAATGCCGGTTCCGTAGAACAGGTTCGCCGGGAGGCCGATGACGCCTTTGAGGATGCCAGAGCGCACGAGCTGCTGACGGATGACCGCCTCAGCATTGCCACGAAAGAGCACGCCGTGTGGCAAGATGCACGCGCCCTTACCGGTGCTCTTTAGACTACGAACGATGTGCAGTAGGAACGCGTAGTCGCCCTGCTTGGCAGGAGGCACCCCCCACGAGAAACGCTGATACGGGTCCGCCTCCGGAGTAAGCCCGTTGCTCCAGGTCTTCATTGAGAACGGCGGATTGGCGACGACGTAGTCGTACGTCCGGAGCTGCTGGCCGTCCTTGAACTTGGGCGCAGCCAACGTGTTCCCCTGCTGGATGTTCGCCGTGGGGAAGTCATGCAGGATCATGTTCATGCGGGCGAGACCGGCGGTGGTCACGTCCATCTCCTGCCCTTCGAGCGTGACTCGCTTTCCTGCCTGCGCGGCCACCTTCAGCAGCAACGAGCCCGAGCCACAGGTCGGGTCATATACGGTCGTTGCGGCCTTGGAGTTCTCACGCGAGATACCGATGACTTGAGCTATGACGCGGCTGACCTCAGCCGGCGTGTAGAACTGTCCCTTGCTCTTGCCACTCTCGGTGGCGAAGTGCCGCATCAAGTACTCATAGGCATCCCCTAGGATGTCGTCGTGATCGGCGCGGTTTCTCGAGAAGTCGAGCGCGGGGTTCTCGAAGATGCTGACGAGTCCGGAGAGCCGATCGACCAGATCCTTCCCCTCTCCAAGCTTGCCGGGATCGTTGAAGTCCGGGAAGTCGCTTCGGGAGAGCTGACTGTTCGCATCGGTCAGCGGCTTGATGATCTGGGTATTGATTCGGTCGCCGATGTACGGCTTGCCCTTGAGGGCCACCATATCCGCGAAGCTCGCCCCCTTGGGTATGACGACAGGCGGCTTGAAGTCCTTGCTGTTCGCATACTTGTCGCTCACGTACTTGATGAAGAGCAACGACAGGACGTAGTCCTTGTACTGACTGGCATCCATCCCGCCGCGGAGGGCGTCACAGGACGCCATGATCGAGGCGTACAGATCCGACTTCTTGAGGGCCATTACAGGTCTGGAATTGGAAGTACGGTCGACTCGACCCAGCTGTGCCGAGAACCTCAGAAGGTACTTCAACGGCATGACAATCCGCGAGGCTTTCGAGGAGAGCAGTGGACATTCTCTGGATTCTCGCACACATCTCGCACGCCACGAACGAAAAACGGCCTCCAAGCGGAGGACGTGAGATCGTTCAAGTTTGTGACGTTGTGTGACTTACAGAGCTACACCGGACTTGCGCAAGAACCCATCGTACTGAACCCCATTCACCTCGGTCCCGCCGAAGGCAGCCTAGCGGTGCCTCACGCCCGCGTCCGCCGTCGTGTGCGACACGGACACGTTCGCGTCCTGCACTACCCCTCGCTCCGCAGCGCCTCCGCCGGCTGAATCCGCAACGCCCGCCGCACCGGCACCACGCACGCCGCCAGCCCCACCGCGAGCATCAACACATTGGCCCCCGCCAACAGCGCCAGCTGCGTAGGCGATCGCAGCCCGGCCAGCACCCCCAACCCGCTCCCAATCGCCAACCCCGCCCCCAACTGCACGAACGCCCTCCAGAAGATCCCAGTCACCACCTGCCGCGCGCCGGCGCCGAGCGCAACCCGAATCCCGATCTCCCGCGTACGCCGCGCCACGGTGAACGACATCAACGCGTGGATCCCCATCGCGCAGAGCAGCATCACGAGACTCACGATGAGCCCAGCCACAATCGTGATCGTCCAGTTGATCCCCGCCTCACTCCCCCCGGCGTCGCGTAACGGCGCGAGCTCCGTCAGCCGCAACGTCGGATCCACGGCGGCCGCCACGCTGCGCATCCGCGAGACCACCGCGTCGGCGTCGCCCGTGCGCACGATCACCTGCTGCGCGCGGCCTGTCACGGGACGGCTCGGCAAGTACATCGCCGACTGTTCCTCGGGCCGCGGCAACTGCCAGCCGAAGTTGCGGATGACGCCGACGATCTCGTACCAGGTGTCGCCGCCCACGGTCTCGATCTCACCACCGACGATGCGGATGCGCTGCCCGATCGCGTTGGCGCCGCCGAGGATGTACTGCACGAACGCCTCGTTGACCAACATCACGCGCCCCACATCATAGTCCAAGGGCTCGAATGCGCGACCGGCGACCACCGGCGCATCGAAGGCGGCGAAGAAGTTGCCGGCCACGTGCACCAGCGTGCTGTGTCGGTTCGGCGTGATTGGCGCGCCAAGCGAGCTGTCCACCTCGATGCGGTACTTGAACTGATCCTCCACCGGCACGCGATCCGAGAACGCCACCGCCTGCACGCCCGGCTCCTCGGCGAGGCGTCGCTCAAACTCCTCCGCTGCCCGTTGGCCGCGCTGCACGCTCGTGGCGGAGTCGAGCCCGTACTCCTCGTGATCCATCGACAGGCTGGCGATCACGAAGCGTTCGGCGCCGATGCCTTCCGCGCGTTGGTTGAAGCGGTTCGATTCGAACACGCCTCCGCCGGCCAGCGGCAGGAAGAACACCGTGAGCGCCACCTGCATCACGATGAGCGCGGTCCAGAAGGCGCCGAACTTGAGGCTGCCGCCGCCGCTGCTGTGGCTGCGGAGCGCCTGCTGGATGTTGCCGCGCGTGGCGCGCAGCGCGGGCAGCGCCCCGATGATCGCCGCGGCGAAGACGGCCAGCGCGAACGCGTACACCAGGCTGTAGACCGAGAGGTTGGCGCTGATCCAGAAGGGCAGCCCACCAGTCAGGGCGAATCGCTGGACGCCGATGGACAGCGCGATTTTGGCAATGGCCAGGCCCAGCGCGGCCGCCGTCAGCGTCAGCACCAACCCCTCGATGAAGAGCTGCTGGACGATGCGACGGCGACTGGCGCCCAGGGCAGAGCGCACGGTGAACTCCCAACTGCGCGTGGCCGTGCGCGCCGAGATCAGCGTGGCCACGTTGGCGCACATCACCGCCAGCAGGAGCAGGAAGATGCCGTTGACCGCGACGAGCACGTTGTTGATCACGCGCCGCTCGCCACCCTCGGCCAGCGGCTTGGCAAACGGCAGCACGCGCGCGCGAAGGTGTTGGTGCGTCTGGGGCTGGTCCGCGCTGAGTCGCGCGCTGAGCACCTCGAGCTCGGCGCTTGCATCGTCAATCGACCGACCCGCCGCCAGCCGACCGAATACCTCGGCGCTCGGACCCGTGCGTGGCGCAATGGACGCCGGTTCGGCGCGTAGCGTGGTCCAGAACTGGTGATTGCGCGGGAACTTGAACCCCTCGGGCATCACGCCGACGATGGTCATCGAGACGCTGCCGAGCTGCACGGCGCGGCCGATGACATTGGGATCGCGATCGAAGCGCGTTCGCCAGAGGTCGTGGCCGATGACGGCGACCGGCTCTTCACCGGCCTGTTCATCGCGCGCGAGGAGGGTGCGGCCGAGCGCTGCGGGGGTGCCCATCAGCTCGAAGGCGCTCGCGCTGATCTCGGCGCCGACGACCGGTTCAAAGCGCTGGTCGTCGGTGGCGAGATTGCGCGTGAAGCTGATGGCGGCGCCGAGGGACTCGATGGACGTCAGCTGCGCGCGCCACTGGGCGAAGTCGTTGAGCAGCGCGGTTTCGCTGCTGAGCCGCTCGACATCCCACTGGTGCAGCGAGACGACGCGTTCGGCGTCGGGGATGGGGAGTCGCGGGTTACGGAACTTGTGGGTGGCCTCGAAGTAGACGGTGCCGAGGGCGATGGCAACGGCCATGGCGACGGTGCCGGCGGCGGTGAGGACGGGGTAGCGCGCGAGCATCCGCAGGGCGATGCGGAGGTCGAGCGTTGAGAGGCCGAGGCGCACAGGGGTGGGCTGGGGAGTCTATGAAGTACTTTGTAGTGTAAAGTGGATGGTGAGCTTCCGCAAGTGCGGCGATCGCGGCTACCGGCGAAACGGATCGCTGAAGCGCGGGTCGTTGGCCAATCCGTTGTCGCGAAGCGTGCGCAGGAATGCCACCAGCGCAGCACGGTCCTCGACGCTCAGATTGAGGCGCAGCGGAGTCCCGGGACCGCCGCGCAAACGCGAATCCAGCGCTGGGCCGAACTGCACGCCACTGTCGTAGAACTCCACGACCTCCTCAAGGGAGGTGAACCGACCGTCGTGCATGAATCGCGACCCCTCAGGCATGTGCTTCAGGGACGGGGCGCGGAATGTACGCGTCTCGTCGGGATCGAGCCCGTTGCTCCCGCTCCCGTCGGACAATGCGAAGGTCGGTAGCCTGTGACAGGACGAGCAGCCCGCTCCGCCGCTCACGGGAAGGCTGAAATACAGGTCTCTCCCGCGCAACTCCTGCGCGGTGAATCCGGGCAAGTTTCCGTTCACCGGAATCCCATCGTCCGGCAACGGGGGCAGTTGGGCGAGCGCGACGTCGAAGCGACTCGTGGTGGAGATGATGCTTCGCACGTACTGCGCGAGGGCCAGTTGGATGCGCGTCTCGGTGATGGCACTGTCGCCGAAGGCCAGCCAGAACAGCGGCGGGTAGTAGGGCAGCAATTCCAGTCGATCGATCAGCGCCGGGATACCCCCGTGGGCGTCGTCGAATCCCAGTTCGATACTGTCCCGAATCGCAGCAGTGGCCTGTGCCTCGAGCGTGGGTGAAAGGCGCAGCCAGGAATACTCGCCGCTCGCGTTGAACCGTGCGTTGACGAGGCGCATCGCGCGAAACACGGTGCGCCCACCCGCGTGCCCGACGCTGGTCTGTGCCGTATCGGAGAACCCGAGTTGTTGATCGTGGCAGCTCGCGCAACTGACGGTGCGGCTGCGACTCAGCTCGCGATCGAAGAAGAGCACGCGGCCGAGCGTCGCGCCCGCATCGGTCACGGGATTGGTCAGCGGATTGGGCTCGTCGCGCTCGAGCACCCACTGGAAATAGAAGTACTGGAGCGGGGGATTCGCGTAGTTGGGAAGCGCGTCCGGGTCGATGGTGAGGGCCTCGCGGACCGCCGCAAAGTGGCCGGGCGGACCGACACGATCCTCACAGGCAGCAGCGAGCAGGAAGGCCACGAGCCAGAATCGCCGTGCTCTCGGTAGGGCAGCGCTAGGTCTCCGAGCGTCCATACGAGCCACGATAGGTTGCGTGCGCGACGCCCGCAACCCGAGCCAGCCTCGGTGGGCCGACTCCGTGTCCTGTCGGTGGTCGTGCTGGTTCGAATGCCCTAGGCTTGGTTGCGCCGCCTATAGGCGTCCTCAGTAGTGGAGCGATCGCCCTTCGCTCCCGCCCAGCACACTGAGGTATGCCGATGCGCCTGCTCGCCCTCCTCCTCATCCTCGCCGGTGTTGCCGAATCCGGCGCGGCCCAGGCCGCCGCCGCTCCGGCGCAGATCTTCGCGTCCGGATCCGGCAACGTCCGCCTGCGACCGGACCGCGTGACCCTCACCGTCGGTGTCGTCACCCGCGCGACCTCCGCCGCCGATGCCGCGAGCGCAAACGCCGAGCGCATGACGCCGCTGCTTGCGGCCCTGCGGCGCGCCGGCATACCCGACTCGGCGATTTCGACGTCAGGCTTTTCGGTCGGGCTCGACGAGCGCTTCTATGGGGTTCCAGCGCCCGCCGAGTCCGAGCGGATGTACGTGGCGACCAACACCGTGCTCATTGCGCTCGCCAACGTGGATGCGGTCGGGGCGCTGCTCGACACGGCGCTGGCCTCGGGGGCCACGCAGGTCGGCGGCATTCAGTACGCCTCGTCACGGGAGGCCGAAGGACGACGCGAAGCCACGGCAATCGCCGTGCGCGAGGCGCGGCGGATGGCCGAAGCGGCGGCGGCTGCCGCCGGCGGAAGCCTCGGCCCGCTTCGGGAACTCACTGTCTCGAGCGGCGGCGCGGCGCGCATGAACCTCATGACGGCGTCGTACGGCAGCCCGAACTCGGTCTCGCTCCTCGCGGCCGACGTGAATCAAACCGTGCAGGTGCAGGTGCGGTTCGCGTTCATCCCCGATGGTGGATGAATCTCAGGGATTGAACCAGTAGCTCAGCTTCACCAGCAGCGTGTTGTCGGGATGCGTCGCGAAGAGCGACCTGAAATCCGGCCCCACACTCACGTCCCCCATCGGCGAGAAGTCGGCCCGGCCCTGCTGCCACACCACGAACAGCACCGACCCAGGCCGATACTCCCAGCGCGCCACGAGGTTGGAGTTGAACTGCTTGAAGTCATCGAAGCCTGGCAGCGGAACCCCGGCGTAGGTCGCATACCGTGCCGCGTACTCCTTGGCGTAGGGCGAGGCGATCTCGCGCTGGTTGCTGAACGTCCCGGCTGCGATGAACGGCTGCGCATACAGTTGCAGCGACAGCGTCGGGCTCAAGGTGACATTGGCCCGGGCCGTGAAGTCGAAGGTCTCCGAGGCCAGGCGCGCGAAGGTGTAGTGCGTGGTATCGCTGAATGGGTCGCCGTAGTTGCGCACCCATTGGGCGTCCTGCACGGCATCCTGGTAGTTGGCCGACAGCTCGAACGACGTGCGCGTCCCCGCGCGTGCCACCACGCCCACACCAGCGCCCTTCGAATAGCTGCGCCCCTCGTCGGCCGTGGTGTACGACACATTCACGTCCGGCGTCACGCTTTTGCGCAGGTCGCCGTTGAAGGTGATGCTCACCCGATGCGACGGCGACTGCCGCAGCGCCGGCCCGCCACGGGCGCAGGACACACAATGCGTGGCGCCCAACCGCGACGCGTTGTACGTGATGCTGCTGCCCCAGAAGTTCAGAAACTCGGCGGCCGCGTGCAGCTGCACCGTGGAGCCCGTGGGCAATCCGCCGGTGGTCCAGTGCTGTTCCGCCGACGCGACGGCATTCACGCGTCGGTGCCAGAGCCCGGGACGCAGCGCCGTGAGTACGAGCTGATTGCGGAGCATCACATCGTCCACCAGCGTGACGAAGCCCAGATCATTGAGCTCGGTGCCCGGCTCGGCGTAGCGCGTGGTGGTCTCCCAGCGCGCGCGCCCGGCGAAGCGCCGCAGCGTGAGCGACGACACCCCACCGTTCATCGAGGTGCGCGTGGGGTCGTACGGCGTGTCGTGGTCCGGACGCTGGAAGTAGTGCACGCTGGTGAGCTGCGTGCGGGCGATGGCCTCGGCTGAGCCCTTCGCGGTGGAGCGCCCCGAGTAGCCGCTCACCTCCCAGCGGTCGGCGAATCGGTGATAGCCCTGCAGAAGGAAGGTGTAGGCTTCACGGCGCAGCAGCGGCTTCGTGTCGGCGTCCAGGTCTCGGACGAGACCGGTGACCATCGTGCCGAGCTGGGAGCGGCCGCCGCGGAAGTCCTGCACGAGGCGCCCCACGACTGTGGTGGTCTGCGGCTCGATGGTTTGCCCAGCGCTGCCCTCTTCGCGCGCGGATGACACGGCGACGAGTCCAAACTGCGCGCCGCCCTCGAGGCGTCCGGTGATCTTCGCGGCCCCTTGGATGGTGCTGAACCGCGGGTCGTTGGCGGCAGCGCGCAGTTGGGGCGTGCGTCCCACGCGCCGCGTGTAGAAGATGCCTTCGCAGGGTCCGGCGCAGCGAAAGAGGTTGCTGCCTTCCATGAAGAATGGCCGACGCTCCTCAAAGCGGACTTCGAACGCCGAGAGGTTGAGCAGGGCCGGGTCCATCTCCACCTGGCCGAAGTCGGGATTGATGGTGGCGTCGAGCGTGATGTTCGTCGTCAGGCCGGCCTTCAAGTCCAGCCCTGCCGTCTGTTGCTGCGGGTGCGCCCAGCCGTCGGCGCGCGGTTCGGTGACGTTCTTGGTCACCACATAGGGCATCACCTCGAGCCGGCGATTGCGACCGATGTCGCGAATGCCCACGAGATCGCCCAACTGCGACGCGAAGGTCTGCCGCGAGGGCCGATACACGGGCCAGGCATCGCGCTCGCCGTAGCGTGCGATGTCGCGCCACACGGCGAAGCCGAAGACGTGCTCATCCTTGGGCGTGAAGCGCAGCTGCGAGAACGGAATGGCGAACTCGGCGGTCCAGCCCTCGGCGTCCACGTTGGTGCCTGCGTCCCACACGCCGTCCCAGGCGATGTCTTCGCTGATGTCGCCATAGACGGTGGCGTCGCGCTTCACGCCGGCGGGGTTGACCATGAACTGCAGGGCGCTGCGGCGGTCGCGGAAGCCGTCGATGACGACCTTGATCCACTCCGAGGGCGTGCGGACGTCGCGGCGGCTGAGGAGGGCGACGAGGGAGTCGGGGCGGGGGTCGAAGGCGCGGACGAAGACGTAGAGCGTGCGGTCGTCGTAGGCCACGCGGATGGTGGTGCGGAAGCGGGCGGGGCCGGCTTCGGCGGGGGTGAACTGGTAGAAGTCGTCGGTGACTGGGGCGGTGGACCAGACTGCTTCTCTATCTCGGCCATCGAGCGTCATTTGCTCGCTGGTGCGGACGGCCCGGGTCTGTGCCGAGTTGGGGTCGGCGGGTTGGGCTTTCAGCGAGCAGGGGGAGAGCAGGGCGAGGGCGGCGACGACGAGCAGGCGGGGCATGCGCGAGAGCTGGGGGGAGCGGCGGGTGGCGACGCATCCATTACGGCGCAGACGGGCGGAATGTTTGGGGCGGGCGGGGCAAGCCGGGGATGACGTATGCACGATTCTGTTTGACCAGATTGGTCAAATTGTGTTAGTGTATGGCATGCCAAAGAAGTACTCCCTCTACGAAGCCAAGACGAAGCTGTCCGAGCTGGTGCGCCGCGTGCGCGAGGGCGGGCCCCCCGTCACCATCACTGTGCACGGCCGCCCCGTTGCGGAGCTACGCGCCCTTGAGGCCGAACCCGCGGTGAAGACAACGGCCGAGCGGCACGAGGAGATGGATCGCGCGGGCCTTATCCATCGCGTCGAGGTGAAGCCCGGTCAGGCCTCCTTCCCGCTCGGCGTGCGCAAGCCAGGGGCGCTGAAGCGATTCCTCGAGGAGCGCGATTGAGCGTCGCCTATGCCGACTCCTCGGTGTTCGCAGCGCTTGCGTTTCGCGAACCGGAGGCAGCTCGCATTCGCCGACGGATTGCGGGGTTCGAGCGCGTCGTGACATCGGTGTTCACGGAAGCGGAGCTGGCGAGCGCGCTCCATCGAGAGGGAGTCGCGCTGCCAGAGTCCCCGTTACGCGGTGTACAGCTCCTCGGATCACCCGTCGCGCTGTCTGAAGAGATCGAAGCGGTCCTCGGCGCCGGGTACCTGCGCGGTGCCGACTGCTGGCACCTGGCGGTGGCGCTGAACTATTCACCGGATCGCGAGTTGACGTTTCTGAGCTTGGACAAGGCGCAGCGAGTGGTGGCGTCCAAGCTTGGGTTCGCGGTGTGAGTTCCTCCCCGATGGTGACATAGGGCACACCAGCGCGCCCCTCGGGAGCCTATCGTGAATGGTTCAAGTCCCGAGCAAGGAGCTCTCGTGACCCGCCGATCCGCCGCCCCGATCGCCGTTCTGCTCTCCGCCCTCGTCATCGGCAGTTGTAGCGGCGACTCCCCCACCGGCCCGCCACCAAGTCCGACGGTCGCCTCCATCACCGTCCTGCCCGGCGCCGACACCATCGTCACGCTCGGCCGCACACGCCAGTTCTCCGGCACTCCGCGCGACGCCGCCGGGACTCCCATCGACGGCATCACGCTTAAGTGGCGCTCCAGCGACACGTTGGTCGCGCGCGTGGACAGCATCACGGGCCTGATGACGGCGGTGGCCGAGGGCTCGGCGAACATCACGGCGGTCACTGGCGTCGTGACCGGCGCGGCGACCGTCCACATCATTCAGTTCGTCGCCGGTGTGACGATCACGCCAGGCACGAGCACACTCGTCTCGGTTGGGGTGCAGCAACCGTTCACGGCCGTGGCCCGCGATTCGAGCAATGCGGTGGTGAACGGCGTGCGATTCCTCTGGGGCTCGTCGAATCCCGGTGTGGCGCTGGTGGACACGCTCGGTGTGGCGCGCGCGCAGGCGTCGGGGTCGGTGACCATCAGCGCCACCGGGCGCGGGACGCCGGGCTACGCCGAGTTGGTGGTGAACCAGGTGGCGACGAAGCTCGCGTTCACGGTGGAGCCCACGAACAGCGCGGCCGGTGCCTCGATGAATCCGGCCATCCAAGTGGAGATCCGCGATGCCTCGGGTGCCCGCGTGACCACCGCGCGCAACGCGGTGACGCTCGACTTCCCGGGCAGCAGCAACGGGACCATCGGCGGGACGCGCACGGTGAACGCGATTGATGGCATCGCCTCCTTCAGCGGCATCTGGCTCGACCGCGCCTTCGAAGGCCATCGGCTGGCGGCGTTCGCCACCGGGATCGAGCCGGACACCAGCGTGTTCTTTGCCATCACGCCAGGGCCAGTGGCGCGACTGCAACCGCTAGTGACGACGAATTACGAGGCGAACGTCGCGCCGGCGGGCACGATGTCGGTGAACGGATTCGACGCCTACGACAATCCCGTGACGCCCACGGGTGTGACGGCCACGCTGCTCTTCGATGCCACGCGTTCGCGGCTGTCGGTGCAGGTGGCGGTGACGACATCGCCCGAGGTCGGTCGCTTGGATCTCTCGGGTCCTATTTTCGATCGCCCGGTGCGAGGCGCGCAGCTGCGATTCGCGATGGGAGCAGGAGCGCCGCCACTGGTGACGCTCACGCAGCCGCTCACGGTGCGCGCCACCCCAGCCGAGCTCACGGTAGGCAACGCGCACGCCTGCATCCGCGCCACCGCGAACACGTTCTGCTGGGGCGGCAACTTCGATGGCCAACTCGGCGAGGCAGCGGCGGGACTCTCCGATCCGGCGCCCGTGCCGGTCACGGGAGGCCAAGGACTGAGCCAGATCGTGGCGGGCCAGGACTTCACCTGCGGATTGAACGCGGTGGGGGCCGCCCTGTGCTGGGGCGGGCGCTTCGGCAACGTCGGCGCCGTCCCCGTTGTCGGCACGGGACCAGGCGGCGCGGTGCTCACGGCGATCGACGCCGAGGGCTTCGTGTGCGGGCTGACGGCCGCGGGCGAGGTGTACTGTTGGGGCGGGAACATCTACGGACTCGGCGATGGCTCGACCGTGGACAGCGACGTACCGGTGCTCGTCGCCGGCACGGGCACGGCGGGGCTCGAGATGACGCGCATCGCTGTCGGGCGCCTCCACGCCTGCGCACTCAACGCCGCTGGCGAGGCCCGCTGCTGGGGCTCGAACGGCTCCGCGCAGATCGGAGACTCCACGACCACGCATCGCACGACGCCGGTGCTTGTCGCCGGCTCAGGCGTTGGGGACCGCGTGTTTGGGCGCATCACGGCGGGCTACGAGCACACCTGCGCCGTCAACGCTAGCGGTGCCGCGTGGTGTTGGGGGAGCATCGCCTTCGGCGCGCTCGGCACATCGGGCGAACAGTTCCAGGTGCCGCGGCCGGTGATTCCCGATCTCACGTTGTCGCAGAACTTCACGAGCATCAGCGCGGGGCAGGGCTTCACCTGCGGGGTGAGCTCGGGCGCGGTCATTTGTTGGGGGCGCAACAATTTCGGCCAACTTGGGATCGGGTCGTTTGACGATCAGCCCACGCAGCGTTTGGTGGTCGGAGTGCCGTTTGCGAATGAGGTGGTGGCCGGCTCGAGCTTCGCCTGCGCGCGGACGGGGACCACGGTGTCGTGTTGGGGCGAGAACGCGAGTGGGCAGCTTGGTACGGGGTCCACGGAGACGGTGGTGCATCCGCTGCCGGTGCGGGTGCGGCATTGAGCTGAGCGCGGTCGGCGTCTCCTGTTGACATCCGGAAGGAACAACCATATTCCTTCCGACATCCAACAGGAGACTCCCGCCGCATGCCGCGCGACGCATCCGCTGACGTCCTGCAGGGCACCCTCGACCTGCTCGTGCTCCACACGCTGGCCCTGCGCCCGATGCACGGCTGGGGCATCGCCCAACACGTGCAGCAACAGTCGCGCGACGCGCTGAGCGTGGGGCAGGGCTCGGTGTACCCGGCGCTCGTCCGACTCCAACTGCGCGGCCTCATCGAAGACGAGTGGGGCGTCACGGAGAACAACCGCCGCGCGCGCTACTACAAGATCACCAGCCTCGGCCGGCGCGAGCTGCGCGCCAAGACCGAAGAGTGGCGGCGCTACGCCGCGGCCGTCGAGCTGATCCTCGGTGCGACCTGAACTGCGATTCCATCCCGCGGCGCTGATGGCGGCCCTGCGTGGCCGCTGGCGCGCCCTGTTCAGTCGCGCACAGATGGAACGCGAGCTCGAGGAAGAGATGCAGTTGCATCTGGACCTGGAGATCGAGAAGAACCTCCGCAACGGGATGTCGGAGGCCGATGCGCGCCGCGCGGCGCGACTCGCCTTCGGGCGCCAGAGCAGCATCGTGGAATCGCAGCGCGCCGCCCGAGGCACGCGGCTGCTCGACGAAACGCTCACCGACCTGCGCTACGCCCTGCGCTCGCTGGCGCGGGCACCGGGCTTCGTGCTCACCTCAGTGCTGACGCTCGGCGTGGCCATCGCCATC
>JAULBY010068208.1:0-32620 GCA_032358315.1 Ophiocytium majus | reverse complement strand
GGCGTTGGCGTAGAACGTGTATTCCCGTTCCACTCACCAGTTGTTGAATCAGTTGAGATCTTGGTGAAAGGTAAGTCACGTCGTGCGAAACACTTGTACCTCCGCGATCGCGTGGGCAAGGCATCTCGTATCGCAGTTGATTACACTCGCGAGTAATTTAATTAGGGCCCCTCTGGGGCCCTTTTTTTTGCCTAAATGACATTCGAATCCAAATTCCTCACAACTCTTCCTTGCTGGCTCGTCGCTACCGATGAAGCGGGCCGTGGTCCGTTAGCAGGGCCTGTCGTCGCCGGTGCTGTCGCTCTTCGCGTGGAATCTCAGGCGCACTTGAAGCCGGTCATCGCTGAATTGCGCGCGGCCGGTGTGAACGATTCAAAAAAACTCACGGCCACGCGTCGTGAAGCCCTTGCTGAAATTTCTTGGCATAATTTAAAGATTACTTGGACCCAACTTGATGCGGGTGAGATCGATCGGATAAACATTCTCGCGGCTTCTCTGCAGGCGATGAAGGCCGCAGCCGAAGAGCTTGTTTCAAGCGACAAAAACCTTCCGGTGATTTGGTTGATCGATGGCAATCGTAAACCGAAAGATGCTAATCCAGCTTGGAAAGTCCACGCAATAGTCAAAGGTGATACGCACAGTGCGCTCATCGGTCTGGCTTCCGTGGTGGCGAAGGTCCAGCGTGACAGCATCATGCAAAAGCTCCATCAGCAGTATCCCGAGTACGGCTTCGACCAACACGCCGGTTATCCCACCGAAAAACATCGCCAGGCCATCATCGCGTATGGGCCCACACCGATCCACCGCCAAACGTTCCGTGGCGTCCGGGAATATCTCACGCGGTAAAAAACGCGAGCAAATTGTCTCAAAAGATTTTCACCAAAGAGGCCTGGGCGTACTTGTTGCCCCGATTGTTTTACGTTCGCGGGGCATGGGGCAATGTGATCTCGTCAGGTTTTTGCCACTCACACGGTGTGTGGAAGTTTTAGAAATCAAAGGAGAGGAAAGCTGGGTCTCGCATTCCCAGTCACGGCGGCTACGGGAGGCAGGCACTTTTATCGGAAAAATCTTAGGTGCCAGTGTGGTTTTGCGCTCTATAGGGCTCGCTGGAGTTTGCAAAGAATCGCAATCTCCATTAACCTTTTAATATGAAGACTTACCGTTTGTTGATTCTTGCTCTCATGATCACCACCTCGTTGGTGATGCTACCTCAAACAGCTCAGGCGCAAGCCCAAAGCGGAATTCCCCCTCGTGCGAAAGCATTCCTCTTAGTAAGTGGTTACGGTGCGGCCGGTGGTGCGATGCTCGGCCTGGCGAGTATGGCCTTTGGTACTTCTTCTCGTGCTGTCGCGCAGGGTGCCTCGCTTGGTCTCTACGCCGGTCTTCTGTTCGGAACCTACGTCCTTGTATCCCATGCTCAACGCCAAAATCGTGGCAGCTACGACAACTCAACTCCCTATCAAGATGATGGCGGGTATGACGGCGACTACGGTGAGGGCGAAACTAAGGATAGTGCCGGCGGTGGTTTCTTCGATTCTTCCTACGACCATCAATCGAGCAAGACGTTCACGACGGCCGCGAACTATCAAACGATGGAAACAAAAAAGGGGAGCACGCTGCCCCCCTTTCAAATCAACGTCTTTAATTACACTTTCTAGTTTTCGAAAGTCCGGCCGCGAGCTCCGAAACGGTTGAGACTCTCTGTCTCGTCGTTATCGAATTGGAGCTGCTCGGCGAGATGCTCGGCCTCATCCAATCCATAAAGTCTAAAGACCTTCACGAACTCGGTACGGACGTTACCGAGAGAGATGATGCGCTTGTTGTTTTCTTTGAGCATTTTGAGCGTTTCAACAAAATGGCAAATACCAGATGAGCCGACAAAATCAATGGCACCGAGATCGATGGTGATCTTAGCGTTAGGATGCTTAACCGCGAGGACCTGCAATTCTTGGCGAAGAGGGATGCTGTGCTCATAATTCAGGTCACCCTGCATGTGAATCACGATGTTACCTTGGGCGTCACGAATCATTTTGGCCTGCATACTCATTGATTTTCCTTTTGCCGTCGTCCTGACGGGTCATCCTGCTATAATATCATTGAACGAGGTCCTCACCTGAGAGGGCAAAATTTGCAAAAGAGTCACTATGGCGCGCCTTATTCTTCTCAACATGCCTATTGGCCAGGTATCCGACATGACTGCGCGGGTACGTCAGGCCTTGGAGACGGGAGTGCACTTCGCTGTGGAAGACAGCCGTACCTTTCGTGAGTTCTTAGGCAAGGCCGGGATTAGCTCTGAGGGGAAGCATGTGCTCTCGTTGCATGACCATAGTTCCGAGGCGAAGTGGGAGCGTTTGCTCGAGATCGTGTGGTCTGGCCAGGATCTTTATGTGTGCTCGGAAGCGGGCAGTCCCATTCTTTCTGATCCCGCCTTTCCTTTGGTGAGACTCGCCTATGAGAAGGGCGTTGAAGTGGATAGCTATTCGGGCATCAGTGCGGTCACGGCCGCGCTTGAACTTGCAGGCCTGCCGCCGCTACCGTTTGCCTTTCATGGATTTTTGTCTCGGGATGAAGGCAAAGTGAAAGGCTACTTGAGTACGCTTGGACAGGGAACACATGTGTTTTTCGAAGCGCCGGGCCGCATCCGGCAGACGCTAGAACTTGCGATGGAATTATGGCCACAAGCTGACTACGCCGTTGTAAAAGAGATGAGTAAGACATTTCAGAAAGTCGTGCGCTTCACGGGCAAGGAAGGTTTTGCAGCTTTTGATGAGGTCATGGAGCGCGGAGAGTTCGTGTGGTTGGCGCACCTAGCGACTGATCCACGTCCACGATTACCTGAGAATGTTAGGCGAGAAGCACTGGCCATGCTCGAGCAGGGCGCCGGTCAAAAATCGCTTTCACGGCTGTTGGGTGAAATCTTGGAGCGCCCCTCCAAGGAAATATATGCCGAACTGATGAAGCAGACGAAAGAGTATTAGAATTTTCTTAATGAGCATGAATTTATGAAAGTGAAAATCCTGGGTGGTCACGGTGGAGTTACGATCGGTGCACACGCCACCTCATTTCTGATCGATGACAAATTGCTGATTGATGCGGGCTCGGTCGCTTCGACGATCTCCATCGAAAAGCAAAGTCGCATCGATAATATTTTGATTTCTCATCCGCATTTAGATCACATCAAAGATCTCGCATTCCTGTGCGATAACTGTTTTGGGATGCGTGAGAAACCGTTTCAGGTGTGGACCCATGGGACGGTCATGGGCATGATCAAGACCCATCTTTTTAACGATTCGATCTGGCCGGATTTCTCAGTGCTTCCGAACAAAGTAAATCCTACGATTCAGTTCAATGCGCTCACTCCGGAAGAGGCGGTGGAGATCGGTGGCTACCGAGTGACGCCAGTTCCGGTGCAACATCCCAGCGATGCCATGGGATACATTGTTGAGAAAGAAGGGAAGGCGATTCTCTTCACGTTAGATACTGCGGCCACGACGCGGATTTGGCAGAAGGCCCATCAGTTTCCAGGACTCAAAGCGATTTTCACAGAAGTGAGTTTTCCGAACAAACTACAGAAAGTTGCGACCGCCAGCGATCACCACACTCCGCAGACTCTCGCGGAAGAACTCAAGAAAATGCCGCCCAGTGTTCCTGTGATCCTGACTCACATCAAGCCTAACTTTCGTGCGGAGCTTGAACAGGAAATTGCGGAACTCGGAGAGTCCCGCATTCAGATCATGAGTCGTGATGGAATAGAGTTCAACTTCTAATTAACGTAAACCAGGTTTGAACAAACTCTGCCCTGTTGGTGGAATCACCATTGGGCCTTGCTGTTGTGGAGCAAACCCACCGCCGCCGCCTGCCGCAGGGGCTTTGGCAGGGATGACAGCATTCGCCTTACAGGTGTAGTTCTTATTTTCTGTGTCGGTGTAGGTGGCGGTGATTTCTTTTGTTTGGAGCTCTCTTGTACTGTCAACCACGGCCATCCCTACATTGTTCGCAGTTGAGAACGAGAGGCCTGTGTAGACTGGTTGCGCGTCATTCTTCGGCGCTTTGGTGCCCGTGGCAGAAGGAATGGTTGCGGACACACTGTACTTACCTTCTTCTCCCGCTACTACGCTCACGGACAGAGTACAGCCTTGTGCTGCACTGGCTGCGACGACCTCTGGTGCAGTGATGGTCTTTGTGCCTCTGCAGTTCACCGGACCGGTAGGGGTCGTTACGACTGCTGTTGCCACAATTTCTTGTGTGGCAACAGCAGCAGGTTTAGGAAAACTAAGTATGACACTTTTTTCTGTTGAAGCCGGTGTGAGGGCCGGAGTCCAAGTGATCGCCGATGCCTCAGTAATGGTGTCGGGAAGACTCACGGTGGCTTTGAGTTTGCTGGCGTCCGCCGGATCCGCTGTAGGCTCACCGATGCTGAGTTCGCAGGCCGGTTGCTCTGTATTTTCTGGAGGAGTGAGGGTCACGGTTTTCTCACATCTCAAAGCGGGGCCTCCTGCTGTGGCCGAAGCCGCTGAAGCCGAAAGCACGACAGTTCCTCGTGAACGTGGAACGATGATTTCGAAAACACCTGTCGAACCTGCAGTGACGGGCGCATCTCCATCCTGCACTGTCATGGCAGTCGCCGCAGGGATCATGTCCGCATTTTTTTCTACGGTGAATGCAATGTGCGCGTCGTTCCCAACATACCTGACTGGAGAGTCTTTGATCTCACACGGAACATTGTTTACAGGGGCAGCAGGGAAACTCGCAACGCCAGGACACTCCTTGGTGTTTCCATTTGATAGAGTGTATGTCGCGACTACTGGAACCGATACTGCATCGGCTGCGATGCCTTCTAGGTTTTGAGCGGAAAGTGTCGCTCCTGCTTGGCCCGCCACGGCTGTGCCATTGGCCGTCCAGGAAATACCCGTGGATGTCACGCCTCGTGTGAGACCCGTGATGGCCACAGTCGCGGCAACGTTCACTTTTCCATCTCTCCCACGAGTCGCCGTGGCAGATGAGAATTCACAGGTGAGGTTGAGAACTGGAGCAACTACTGGGTCAGGGAAGCGCAAGGGGCACCAGCGATTTTCGTCCGTGGACGCCCGATTCTTGAGCAAAGCACCGTCTTGCTTGTAGGTCGCGATGTCGTCGAGGGCACCGGCTTCATTCACTCGCGTGATATCACTCTGAAGGATGGGCCTATTATTTTCATCAGTTGTTTTCGAAAATGAATTCTCGACGACCCAGCGGTTACTGAAGCGAGCCATCGCCGCGTGGATCTGAGCTTGAGACAATGCTCCACCATTTTGGATGCCAGCAGTGCTTCGCGCGAGCAAAAGAAAGCGGGAAGAGTAAGTGTTAATGTAGTTCAGGTCTGAGGACAGTTTTGTGACGTTGCTGGGTAGGATGTCCGCGATGCAGCCACCGCCAATGCTCACTCTCTTGAGGACCTCCGAGGTCTGCGACAGCAAGGCGTTACAAGTCCGGTGGTCTTTCACATATTTGCTATAGGTGTTCGACATGTCCCGGAGGTATTCCGGCACTTCAGAGTTATTACCCACCGAACCGTCACAGATACAAAGGTTCGTGACTGTATGAAGGAGCTTGTTAAATTCCTGGGCGGTCGCTGCGTTGTCCTTGATCGACTTAGCAATGTCGTTCAGGCGTGTTTCTTTGTTCTGATCGTTGGCGACGGCGATGAGGCACGCCAAAGATGCGTTCTGGACCGTGTTTACAATCGTTCCGTGGCCATTGTTGATATCGATCTGAATGCAGGTCGGCTTTTGTGTCGCGGCTCCGGAATTGTCGTACCCAAAGAGAGCTGGGTTACAGGCCATTTGTGTCTTCGAACAGCGGCCTTGCTGGGCGACTTTCGAGTAGGCTGCACGGATTTCGTTATTAATTGAGCAGCCTGGACGCTGGCAATAAGTCGTGTATCCCTGGACCGGGTTTCCCGACCTTACAAATGTACTCCGGTAGCTTCCGAAGAGACAGGTGGCTTGAACTCCATTCTCCAGAACCGGTGATGCTGATGCTTGGCCGGGGTTAAAGCAGGTCTGCGAATAAGGAGGAACGGGTTGTGCGACGGCAGATGAAATGGCGAGTTGATCTTGAAAACTCTTGAGCGCTTTTTTAACCGCGTCCCAGCGTTGTTGGTGAACTGTTTTCTTTTCAGTTGCAGGTCCAGTGTGATGACCGGCCTGGATCGACTTCTGCTCCATGTCCGCAACGGTTTGCATCAGAGCTACTAGAAAATCACGTTGGTCTTGGGGAGAAAGTTCTACGAACTTAGCGTGGTCGATGTACTCGTCAAAATAAGGACTTTGCGCCACGACAGGCCGCGTGATGAGCATTGAGCTTACAAAAATAAAGCCTAGTATCAGCCGAGCTACCATATATTCTCCCGACAACCTTTCGGTTTAAATGTCGTCCCACTTGAATTTTAGGCGACTCCATCGCTCGGACATAGCAAATCCGGTGACTTCTCAGTTTTGAACTGGCATTGTATGAAATTCCAGCAGCTTAAGAGTCACTTGGGGTATTTCCCTTCGTAAAAGCGATGCCGCTAAATTTGGGCAGGAGTTTGTAGCATGGGCCATTTTCACCACGTCAAAAATCCCAAACTGAAAAACCTGAAGAAGGGTCCCTCCAACACGCCGGAAGGTTTGTGGAAGAAGTGCGTGTCTTGCAGTGAGATCATGCAGACCGAAAAAATGGAAGAGAACTTCCAGGTTTGCCCGTACTGCGATCACCACTACCGCATGGGCGCCACCGAGCGCTTGGCGTTGCTGTGTGATGAAGGCACTTTCCATGAATACGGCGGTGAACTCGCCAGCAGCAATCCCCTTCAGTTCACCGATAAAATAAGTTACGAGAGTCGGCTAGAAAGCGCCTATAAAAAGACGGGCACCAAAGACGGCACAGTCTGCGGCGTCGGCATGATGGAAGGCCAACCCGTCGCTTTCGCCGTGATGGACTTCAATTTCATGGGCGGCTCCATGGGAGTCGTGACGGGTGAGAAAGTCGCCTTGGCGATGGATCTCGCTTACGAAAAGAAGATTCCCTGCGTGGTCGTGAGCTGTTCAGGGGGCGCGCGGATGCAAGAAGGGATCTTGTCCCTCATGCAGATGGCGAAAACCTCGGCCTCTCGTGCCCGCTTGAAAGAAGCAGGGCTGCCTTATATTTCAGTTCTCACGGATCCTACCACCGGTGGCTGTGCTGCTAGTTATGCCATGCTCGGTGATCTCAACATCGCTGAGCCAAAGGCCTTGATCGGATTTGCAGGCCCGCGCGTGATCGAACAATCTATTCGCCAGACATTACCGGAAGGTTTTCAGCGCTCTGAGTTTTTGAAAGAGCACGGTTTCATCGATCGCATCTGCCATCGCAAAACGCTGAAGAAAGAACTCTCGTTCTTCCTTCGCCTCTTGGCACCTGTTTCAGGCTCATGACCCCAGCTGAACTGCAAGATTGGTTACTCGCTCACTACGGGCGAGAAACTTTCTTGCCAGGTCTCGAACGCATTAGACATTTCCTTCAATCAGACATCGCTGCGGTTGAGTCTACTCAACCGCTCATCATCACGGTGGCCGGCACCAATGGCAAAGGCGAAACCGCACTCACGCTCGCGGAACTCGCCCGCCAGCAGGGGATTCCTTATGTGCTGTGGACTTCACCTCATCTGCTTTCCGTCACGGAACGTTTTCAAGATAACCAGGGTGAGATTTCTGCCAGTGAACTTCAAAATCTTCTCTTCGCAGGTGAGGAAATACGTCGTCAACACGGCGTCGGCCTAAGCTATTACGAGGCCCTGTGGTCGGCTTTTCTGCGCTGGGGATATCAAAAGAAGGCGCGCTTGTGGATTTTGGAAGTGGGTCTCGGCGGGCGCCTTGATGCGGTCAATGTTTTGGAGGCAGACGTGGTCGCGCTCTGTTCGATCTCGCGCGATCATCAAGAATATCTTGGCCCGACTTACCGTCAGATTTTGCAGGAAAAATTGGGTGTGCTGCGAGCAGGTAAGTCGCTTGTTTCGGCCCTCGAGCTGCGTTATTTACGAGAACAGACTCGCTCAGTGGTGACGCATGGGCAGAACTCGTGGATGGATCTGTTTGAAACAGGGCAAGTTCATTGCCAAAGCTCGTTCTCAGAGCGCAATCGGCAGTTGGCCCTCGCAGGCTGGCGTGCCCTTGGATTTAGCGCTCAGAGCGCGCCGCAAGCTGTTTTCGCCGGTCGAGGAGAACGGTGGTCTTGGCATGGTCATGAGTTCGTTTTCTATGGCTCACATAATCCCGACGGGATGCGGAAAATGGTTCAATTTCTGCAGTCAAATTCCTACAATCTTAAGAAGGAGTTTTTCCATCAGATCTGGACGGCCTTTTCGCAAAGGCCTGCAACAGATTTGCGATCGATGGTGAGTATGGTGTCTGGCCTTGCAAGTGGCGAGACTGCAGTTTTCATCACACGATTTACCCATCCAAAGGCCGCAGGCCCGGACGGGTGGTGGAGGCACGGCGAGGGATCGTCGGCCACGTATATCCATGAATGGACCGAACTGTTCTCACAACTCAACTCAAGTAGGCCTCGCCGCATCCTGGTGGTTGGTTCTTACTATTTCGTGGCGCACGTGCAAGCTCATCTGCTTTCTCTTGGTGCTACCCGTGGTGGCCAGCGCAGCTGAACCGCAAATGCAGCTGGGTGACGCCCTCTCCATTTTTTCTGACCGAGCTTTTAGAAAAGAAAATGGCGACGTGTTTGAAGCTGTCGGCAACGTGGTGGTCGTCAGTGAGACTGATACACTCTACGGCGAGTCGGCCACCTTTGATCGCCGTACCATGCTGTTCAAAGTGGAAGGCAACGTACGCTTCATCACGCAAGATCTTACTCTTTACGGCTCACGCCTCGAGTACCACGCCACTACGGGCTACGCAGAAATTGAAAACGCGCGGATCATCCATCCGCAATTCAACATCGTCGCTCGCAAGATCAAGCGCCGTGCTGAAAAAGTCATCGAAGCCGAAGAAGCCGAGTTCACCACATGCCGTGATTGCGTCGAGTCCTGGTCGGTCTACGGACAAAAGATCGTCATCTTTCAAGATGACCGCGTAGAGATTAATCATGGGCTTTTGAAAGTGAAAGGCGTCAGTGTCGTTTACTTGCCGTACATGGTCGTGCCCCTTTCAAAACGTAAAACAGGTCTGCTGTTTCCGCTGCCTTCATCACGAGAAGGGGAAGGGCTCTCGTTACAGCAGCCGTTCTTCTGGGCCATCGATGACAGTAAGGATATGACCGTAACTCCCAGCTTTTGGGGTAAGCGGGGTTATGGGAGTGACTTAGAGTACCGTCAGCGCTTCGGCCCTGATCGCTGGTTCACGGGTAACACGCGCGTGTTGAATGACTCGATCTATTTGCCAGAAAAAACCGGGCAAGGATCCTCGGGCGAAAACTACACTCGCCATTTCGCCACACTTGAAAACCATTGGCAGTATTCGCCGAACTGGTCGCAGCATCTTCGTTACACATCCGCCCGTGATCTCGACATCACGTTGGATCATCGCCAGTTCATCGAGCCGGAAGTCATCTCTAGTGACTTTGGTTTTAACGGTTTCCTCGATGGCCGAGGAGATAAGTGGGCCCTGAGCTTGCAAGCCGATTACCTTCGTAACCAACTTTACAGTGACCCGGAAGACTTCGATCGCTCCTACGTGCAGACAATGCCCCGCGTGGGCTTTGGTACCACTCCGCAAACCTTGCTCCAATCCGACATACCGATGTTCCGCCATATCGTCGCCGGCGTGGACGGCAGCTTCTCCCGTTTTCGTCGTGTGGATGCAGCCGACTCATTCCCTTTGCGTGATGCTGATCGAGTCACCGCGAATCCTTATCTCCTGTGGCAGTTTTTTACGTGGGGGCCTATTTCATTCAAGTCGGAAGCGCGCTGGGATTTTCAGAAGTACAGATTTGCCGAAGTCCAGAACTCTGAGTTCGCCGAAAAGAACGCCACGATGTTAAAGACGGAAGCTTCTTTCACGATGGATCGGATCTTCGGTTTGGCCTACGAAGAGAAAATTCCAACAAAAGAGCTCTCTAGCGAGACACTCGAACTCTTGCGTGCGCAGAATCAAACCTCGGGGCTTAAGCCCCTCACACGCTCAACTCGTCAACGTAAGTTTGTTGGCAAGTTACCATCCTTCGAGCGCAGTCTGACGGATGATGGCGTCCAGCTCGCACGGCATGCGTATCGACACTCTCAAGAATTTAAGTTCATTCATCACTACATCACCAACGAGAACAAGACAGGGAACAAAGAATTTCTCAATCAGATTCAAACCAACACCGGTTGGTTCGATTATGTCGATGCGATTCGCTCCCAGGAATACTTGTTGGGGGCCAACACCACCCGTACCATTATTCCGCCGTCGAACACGCTTGAGTTTCAGTGGAACAACGTTCTCATTCGTAAAACGCCACGCCTCACGGACTGGCGCACTGATCAGCGCTACCTGCGCGACAACTTTAGTTACAGCAAGATGGGGTACTTCAACGTCTCACAGGGTTACCTCTTTGATCGAGAGCTTGAGGACTTTCGCGATAGACTCACTCGTCTCGCCGTGCAGTCGGGGTACCAGGCAAGACGCTGGGGTATTTCTATGTCGGAATATTTCTTCCATCAAAATAGCCAACATATTTTCCAAGTGGCCTGGCAGCGCGAGTTTGATTTCTTTAACTTTGTAACGGCCTATAACTACAACTCATTCAATCAATCCAAATTGAATTCACTCTCTGCCGGAGTGCAGGTTCGACCTACGGATGCATTAGGTGTGTCCTATGCACGCCAAATCGACTTGGAAGAAAACGAAGATATCAAAACCATTTACGGCATCGACATCATGCCAAACAACAACTGCTGGATTTTGAGCCTCAGTCGTGAACAGGCCCTCGGGGTCACCCGACACGCTTTCAACGTGCTCTTTAACTTCGGCGACGAACGTTTCGCCAACTACCGCCGCGACTGGTTTCGCGTGAAGCGATTCTAAAATGGGGCAGGTGTGGTTGGTAGATTTCGACGACAGTTTCACTCACAATATCGCCGCAGAGTTTTTACGTCATGGCCTTGACTGTAAAGTTATCCCTTGGCGTGAATGGGCCTTACCCTCGACCCGTTTCCCGCGACTGATCGTTTTGGGCCCTGGCCCAGGCCATCCGGATGAATACCACATTGAAGATCGCCTGATGGCGTGGTGGAAGACTTCCGTACCGATCGCGGGGATTTGTCTTGGCCACCAGTTCATCGCGCGCTTCCTGGGACTCCCTGTCACTCGCTCAAAACATCCGGCGCATGGTGAGGCGTTCATCTGGCCTGTGCCTCTGCCATGGCAACGAAAACTGAAACTCCCTCAACAAGTTGAAGTGCAACGCTACAATTCCTTGGGTGTTCCCGCGCGCACACTGCCACGTGGATGGATCGGCTGGGAAGAGGGTGGAGAGTGGATGGCCCTTTCCCACGAGCGGGCGTTGTCTTATCAATTTCATCCAGAATCAGTGGGCACATCTTGCCCGGATGCCTTCTTTCTGCCCCTATGTCGCCTTGCTCTATAATAGAAGAGCGAGGTTTTCATGTCCCACATTCTCATATCCAACGACGACGGCGTCTTCGCCCCAGGCATTAAGGCCCTGCGAGCGCGTTTGCAAAAAGATCATCGTGTCACAGTGGTCGCACCGACGGAAGAACGCTCCACCACTGGCCATAGTCTCACGCTGGATAAACCTCTGCGCTTAGAAAAATTCGAAGAAGGTGTGTGGGGTTGCACGGGATTTCCTGCGGACTGCTCACTCATCGCTCTTGGACACGTCTGTAAAGATGACCGCCCACAGATGGTGGTGACCGGCATCAATCGCGGCGCCAATCTCGGACAAGATCTTTATTATTCAGGGACTATCGGTGCGGCCCGCGAAGCGGCCTTCCATCGCGTTCCTGCGATGGCGACTAGTCTCGTTTTCCAAAAAGTCGTCAGTCAGGAGCCGCACTATGATTCGGCCGCAGAAATCGCGGCGTGGATTATTGAAGCGGGCATTTTGCAGCTTTTGCCAGACTTCGCTTTGCTCAATCTCAACGTGCCTGATCTACCACTCTCGCAGATCAAAGGTCTTCGTTTCACGCAAATCGGTTTCCGTCATTACTCCGAAGAAATTCATGAACGCGTTGATGCTCGTGGTCGCTCGTACTATTGGATTGCCGGTCACTACGAAGGACCGGCCGCTGTTGCGAACACAGACTGCGCTGCCCTTGATGAAGGATTTGCTTCGATTACACCGCACGGGCTTGTTGAGCTTGCGCAATATGACTTCACTAAGATCAAGACGGCCGTGGAGGCGTTGCATGCGCGCCGCTTTAGCTAGTCTCTTCGCTTTGTTGCTGACTTCGTGTGCCCACATGAAAAGTGGTCAGCACGTCTTTTGGCGTGCGGGTGTGCCGCTGGAAAAAATTGCGAAAGAAAACGGTACGACTGCGAAAGAAATCCGCGAGCTCAATCCGCAGATCGCCCAAGGTCGCTGGATTTTTGTCCCCAACAAAGTGGGCTTCCTACCATTTTTGCAGGGTACTTCCGTCATTGATGATTACTCGTCTTTGGGCAAAGGCGAGTATGCCTGGCCAGTTCCTAAGGTGCGTAAAATTTCTTCGGGCTTTGGCTCTCGTTGGGGCAAGAAGCATGAAGGCATAGATGTTCCCGCGCCGGTGGGAACGCCGGTCGTGGCAGTAAAAGACGGCGTGGTTCAGTACAGCGACGATAAAATTAGTGGCTACGGCAATATGATCGTCATCGAACACCCGGGAAAAGTCTTTTCCGTCTACGCGCACTTAGATGAGTTGGATGTGGATAAGGGCGATCGCGTAAAGCGTGGCCAAGTGATCGCAAAATCCGGCAACACCGGTCGTTCAACAGGGCCGCACTTACACTTTGAGATTCGTGTGAAAGACCAAGCGCGGGATCCGGCGCGGTACCTAGGTCTTGCTCAGTAGTTTAATCTTCTCGATGATCTTGAAATACATGATCGCCGTGTTGCGCGCGTCTTCCAGGGCCGTGTGGGCGACATTTCCTAATCCTAGATAGCGCATGAGTCCTGAGCCGGATTCCATTCCCGCAGGTAACAAACCTAGATCCATCAATCCATACGCAAGACCCGAGAGATCTAGTTGGCGGTGCTGGAAATACTTGCGCATAAAATCCCAGCCAAGGTCCCGATTTAAAAAAGGCAGATCAATGGCCGACATAGATTTGCCGAACAACGTGATCTTTTGGTTGTTGAAATAGCTCTTCACTTCTTTGCTCTCAAGATAGTCCTGTAGCATCTTCTTAAAATCTGCCATGGGCATGCCTTCAGCGTGGGCCTTACGAATCAATGTCTCATTGTGCTCCACGACCCACGGATCAAGAGTTGGTTTGAGTTCTTCAAAAGCGGGGCATTGAATGAAAACTGAACGAGAGAGAGATTCTTCAAATGTGCCGGTCGCAGCATCGAAAGGAATCATGGCGAACTCGATCATGAGACAGCTCTCAGCGAGTCCGGTGGCTTCGATATCAATACTCAGGTAGCGCATAGTACCTCATAAAAAAAGGGGTCCAGTAGGACCCCTTTAGTGTTGCACAGAATGTCGAAAAAATCAGCGAGCCAGGGCCGTTTGTGGGCAGTGGTCAGAAACACCTTCGTAAGCAACGCCCAAATCCTGCGGAGAGGCAGAGCGGCAAGAGAGCTGCTTGCAGTGGCCGTGAGTTTGAGTCTTGGCCTGCTTATTTTTTAAGAAATCATTGGTGACCAAGATATGGTCGAGAATAGTCGCATCATCGATATTGTCGTCAGTTCCGCCCCACCAGTAAGCAGTGCAACCGACGTTGGCCGACAAGTCGATCAATCCAGCATTTCTGACCATCGCAGTGAACTTCGTGTAGTCGCTGTCGCGTAGGCTGTAGCCAGTGGTATTGAAGTCACCAGTCACCATGATCTGCTTGTGACCTTTAGAAACGAGGTCTTTCACAAATTTTTCTAGGATTGAGTACTGCTGAGCACGCTTATTCATATCAGCCGCGTTACCGCCGGCCTTCAAGTGAGCTTGGATCGCGTAGAATTTTTCGCCAGTGGCGATTTCTTCGAAGTAGGCCACGGCGAGTGGGCGAGTGCCGGTATTGCAGCTGCCCTGAGTTCCTGGATTCGTGATGGTGAGGTCTTCGTTGAATGAGAGCAGTTTGAGTTTGCTCTTATTATAGACGTAACCGAGGCGTTGGCCGTGAGCGCCGCCACAGGTTGAAAGGCGGACACCGTAAGCCGTGAATTTACTGGCGATGAATTTTTCAAATTCTGGGACGTTGTTGATCTCGTTGACGCCGAGGAGATCGAACTTGATGTCATTCATGATGTTCTGGAGAGCGGGTTTATCGGTATGGGTGCGGGCGCGTTCGTCGTAGTCAAAGTTGCGGATATTATAGGTCCCGACGTTGAGGCCCGCAAAAGCCGTAGAAGAGAGCAAAACAACCAAACTAAAAATCAGCTTCATGACTGTACCTTTATTGACCCTCGTCCATGTCAGGGTCTGGTTAAGTTAAGTAAAGTTTGTGGGATTCATTAGTATCCCTAATACGTTATGGGCGACATTTAACCTTCGCGGTGGCCTAATTGGCAAGTAAAAGCCGAGCGAACCTATTGTTAAAATTAAGTTAGGTAACTCTTTCAATACCCCTTGCCAGCGAATGCGGAGTGTCAGGAAGAGTAAGTTTTTTTAGTTTTGACTTAGTCAGTCGTTCCTCGGTAAGTATGCCGCATTCAAGACCAGTGGAGGTCGAGAATTAATGGGGGAACTACATGATCAAGCGCTTAGCAATTCTGGTACTCGCTGTCGGCACGGTTAACGCACAAGCATCACAAGAGGATCTCAATAAGTATCTCACGATCACGTCTGTGCAGACGACCGTCGAGACCACCACTGAAAAAGGGGTTTCCACTTCAGTTATGGAGGAGGAGATCGCAGAAGGCATCAAGTATGCCAATCTCCAGGGTTTGCCGAACGAAAATGGCACCTTCGACAAGGCGACAGTTGGTGAAGTCATCCAGATCGCTAACGACATCATTGCTCTCGGCGAACGCATCTACGAAATCATTAAGAAAGGCAAGCCGGTTTTGAACATGGAGTACGCTCCGATCTCGGTTCTTCCGAAAGACGACGCTGGCCGCGCGGTCGACGTCATGGACACCGAAGGCTGGTCTATGCCGGTTGCTCGCAAAGTGAAGATGGTCTACAAGAACGGTTTCGGTGCGAGCGTCGTGACGTTTGACTACACCGTTGTTTACTCACACTCCGGTTCGCAAGATGGCCGTGGTGCTTACATCACTGCTCTGCAAGTCGTTCCTTCAAATGTGACTGTCAGCTGGGGTTTCTCTTTGAACGTGAACATGAAGCTCGTCGGGTTGCAGAACCACGGTTCACGCGCTAACCCTGTCGCGGGCGCAGTCATCGGTGTTAACTACCGTACAGAATCAATTGTGAAGACCATCGAAACGACCGACACTTACCACGTCACTGGTCGCGGTGGTTTTTCTCAGCTCTAAGTTTTAGAAGTTTTCGCTCTTAAGAGTTATCTCGGACAAGGCCGCCTACGGGTGGCCTTTTCTTTTATGTACAGGATGTACGGTATGCCGCCGGAGTCAGGAGACGAGAGGCGGCGCCTTCGCACCACTACAGCCTAGATTCCTAGCATCTAAAGCGATTTGAGATCAAAAAGGTGAGTGGTTTAAAGGTAGTCGATCTCGACCTGTTCGTTCTCCGCTGTCCAGTCTCCCACCCGCGTCTGACAACTCAAAATGTCGCCATTCACCTTACAGCGCTGACAGACACCATCACCAGCACAGCTTGAAGCGATGGGAAGCCCATGGCGCATGAGGAAGAACATCAGAACTTCGTTGGGATCTTTGATAGGGAAATCGCCTACAATCTTTTGCGAAGCCTTCCCGAAGACACGCACGCTTAAGGGGCGCAAAACAGCGCTCCAGGATTACGGTCGTCGATATAGAAGCGACCGCCTTCATTTGCGAAGTTGGCCCATGACCAGATATTACCAATAGAGGCAGCATTATAGATCGGCACATTGAGTTTGAGCAGTTCTTGCACTTGTTCATCGCGGCCGCGTGCGCTTTCAATCACTAAGCGCAAAGGATCAGAGAGGAACATGTGACGAGCGTGGCGCAAGAGGCGTAAAATGTCGGCCGGTTTTTCGGCGCGTGCTAAACCATAGCGGAAGAGATGATAGACATGTTGTCCTGGATCGCGGCTTTGGTTGGCCGCGACCCATACTTCATTGTCTTTACTCTTAATCATGCAGAAAGCACTGGAGCGCACCTTTGCACTCCCCGCAAACACCGGTTCACCAAAAAGTGAGCGAGGCTCAGGAGTCTTTTGCGCAACCACTGCCAGAAGAGAGTCATCGCCGAGAGTCAGTCCGAAGAGATGCCCAGAGTTTTCTTCCTTATCGATCAAGAAGATCGAACTATCATAGAGCGAGAAGTCGTAGTTGCAGCGCACGTCCAAAGTGGGGGTGCGCCGATAGCTAAAAAGTGCCTCGTTGATCGTGCCGGGTTTACGCTGACTTTGCCATTGAGACACAAGTTTACTAAAGCGCACCCGCGAGAGGCGCTCACTTTCTCTGAGGATTTCGTCGCCCCGGAAAAAGTGACGGCGTAAGTCTTCCTGGCCAGCGATCCCCTCACTCATTTCTCTCAGGCGATACTCGAGGGTTTTTCCGGCCACTAAATCGGCTTTAAATTTCTCATCTAGTAAAGCGGCGTACCAACCCAGCGAGCGTTTACGAGGGTGATTTTTCAAGAGATAGGCTAGGCCCTCAAAAAACGGGAAGGAAGCCTGCTCATTTTCCATGGAAGCGAAGTCTTTGTACTGAGTGGTTTTCTTTTCACGTAACAAAAACTGAAAGCGAGCTGTCGGAGAGGCGAGATCGGGGCGAATATTCACTTGCAGGAGTGACCAGAGCACGGCCTTCTCACGGAAATCAAAGCGCTGATCCTCTACACTGCGAAGAAAATCAGTAAAAGCATACTGCGCTGTCGGGTTCGAGCCAACAAGTTGAGGTGTCCGCGTGGCCGGTCGGGGGCAGTAGGTGTTTTCCTCGATGATCGGCGGAGCTTGCCGCGGAACTTGCGATTCTACATCAAGCCGTTTGAGCACGGCCGTGCAGGAGCACAAGAAAAGTAGGACGAAGAGACTACTCTTCATTATCAATGAATTCCAAGTTCGGATCCGTGTGCTCTTCAGTGAGGCCGAATTTTTCGTGCAGATCAAGGCCTGCCCCTTTAGCGCTCTTCTTGGTGCTGCCGATCAGAAAAATGACGTAGAGTCCGCCTTCATCCCCACCCACACTTTGAATCTTCCAGTCGATCACATCGTGACCGGTGCTGAGAATTCCGTGCATGATTTTGTCGAATTCCCGCTCCCGGAAGCCCGTTCTCCGCCTAGGAGGGGCGGGTATATAGTAGGTAAACGTCTTCACATCCAAATACTGGGATGGTTTGGTCGGTTTAGTTGAAACAGACTTTTTCACTAGCACGCTCCCGCATTTTCCACGGTTTGATGATGTCTTTCTCTGACATTCTAACCGAACATTTCAGAGGTCGGCGAGAAAAAGGCCAGAGCTAAACAACGCCCCTTTGGAAAAGATTGCCCCTCGAGATTTTTCTTTGAACCTCCGCGTTCATAGGTATAATTATCGTATGGAACAGCAGGATGTTGTTTCGATAGGCAGGATGCCGAAAAGAGGGAGCCATGCAGGGGCTCCCTTTTTTTTTGCCCTCTCGTATACATCTCCAACATTCCTTCATTAGAATTGGCCTCATGGATAAGACCATTGAGTTCCTGCAAATCGCACAACAGTTTCGCTTAGGGCATCTCATGACTGAGGCCCCACATCATTTAACAAAAGAGATGTCCCATCTCGCCGTCAATGATTTGGCGAGTGCGCTCCATGTGTTGCATCAAGTCGATATTCTCGCTTTGCGCGCGCTTGAACGAGCACTGCCGGCACTTTGGGAATTGCATCAAAAAGTGGCAGCGACCTTTCAGCGTGGCAACGATGTACTCATTGTAGGTTGCGGAGCGACTGGCCGCTTGAGTCTGGTGATTGAAACATTATCTTTGCAAGAAAATCGTTACCCTGGACGCGTGCGCGCCTTCATGGCGGGCGGTGATTATGCTCTCGTGAAATCAGTGGAAAGCTTTGAAGACCGCACCCACTATGGTGCGCGGCAGTTACATGATCTTGGTTTCAAGGATGGCGATCTCTTGCTTGCGATCACTGAGGGCGGGGAGACGCCCTTTGTTATCGGGGCGTGTAACGAGGCGGCTCGCATCGGCAGAGAGGCGCCGTGGTTCTTGTACTGCAATCCCGACATGACCCTCGAAGGTCTGGATCGTTGCCGTGAAGTGCTCAACAACCCTCATGTAAAAAAATTGAATCTCACCTGCGGGCCCATGGCGCTCACAGGGAGTACCCGCATGCAGGCTTCCACTGTGCAAATGGCAGCGGCTGGATTAGCGGTGCTGCACGATTGGCCAACTCAGGCGGCGCTAAGTGATTTCATCGCGCGTTGGTGTGAGAGCTATTCTCAACAGGACTTCACAGGGCTTATTCCATTCATTGAGGCGGAAGCGGCGACCCACGCGGCTAAAGGCACGACAACTTATGTGTCTCCGCCTGATCTCGCGGTTTCGATTCTCACAGATACCACAGAGCGTTCGCCGACGTTTTCCCAGCCTGCTTTCGAAAATGTTCAAGAATCAGGCACCCCGTCACCGATTTATTTGGCGGTGAAGGGAGCGAAGACGGCGCAAGCGGCATGGGGGGATTTACTCGGCCGTGCGCCGCGCTGCCTGGAGTGGGAAGAACTCAACGGGCGCATCAATATGAGCGTACTGGCCGGGTTTGATATTTCTGAAGCGGCGATTCAGCGCCGTGGTGGTGAGCAAGTTGAATTTATAGCTGAGAATGGCTGCGTGCGCTGGCAGCGTACGGGACTGAGTTGGGCCCAACCGTTGTTAGACTCATCAGCTCTCACGACTCATTTGCAATTGAAGATGGCGCTCAATATGCTGTCTACACTCATGATGGGGCGTCGTGGATTCTATTTGGATAATGTCATGACCTGGGTGCGGCCTTCGAATAATAAACTGATTGATCGCGCCAGCCGTTATGTGCAGCTGCTCGCCGGGCGCCGAGGCACCCAACTGACTTACGAACAAACGGTGAGATTAGTGATCGAAGAAATGGACAAGGATCTGGAAGGGCCAGTGGTCCTGCGCGTATTGGCAGGACTGGGAATGAAACTCTAAGTCTTTGGGCCGTCTTTTTTGTCAGCGTCAGCGCCTTCTTTCATGCCTTTTTTGAAGTTGTTGATGGCTTCGCCAATGGAGCTGCCGAGTTTTGGCAAACGTGAGCCGCCGAAAAATACCAAGACAACCAACAGAACAACAAGCAATTCGCCCATACCTAAACCGAACATAAGACTTCCTTTGTTACTGCTATTTTATCCGTACACACGAGACAGGGGAAGGGTGTACTTCCCAGGGGCATATTCCGCCATACGTTTCAGCTTCAAATCAGCGTAGGCTTTTTGTCCATTGCTACTGGAAGCGTAGGGGTAAATCGCAATGCCCCCGCGAGGCGTGAATTCGCCGATGACTTCCAGGTAGCGTGGCTTCATGAGTTTGGTGAGGTCATTGCACATCTTCGCCACGCAGTCTTCGTGGAAGTCGCCGTGGTTGCGGAAGCTGAACATGTAGAGCTTGAGCGACTTACTTTCGACCATCAGCTTGTCGGCGATGTAGTTGATGTAGATGCGGGCGAAATCCGGCTGGCCCGTTTTGGGGCACAGGCTGGTGAACTCGGTGCAAACAAAGGTCGTCCAATTGTCTACGCCGGGGTGCTTATTTTCAAAGGACTCCAAAACCTCAGGGGCGTAGGTGGTCGGGTAGTCGGTATGGGTCTGGCCCAAGAGGGTGACGCCCTTGAGTTCTTTGTCGGTGCGCGCAGCAGCTTTTTTCTTCATAAGAAGTCCCTGTTCAATGGCTGTTATCTGGCCGGATATAGAGGCTTTATGGCAGAAATAAGGGAAAGTTACAACCCAAGGTGCCCATGATCCCTAAGACAAAAGTCATCCTCGGCCAGCTCGGATCGCCTAAGTCCCCCAGCACCCGTGACGTGCGCGCCTTTTTGCGTGAGTTTCTTGGTGATCCCCGGGTGGTGGATGTCCCGCGCTGGCTTTGGGCCATCATCTTAAACCTCTTCATTTTGCCCTTTCGCCCCAAGCGCTCGGCCAAACTTTATTCCCGGATCTGGGATGGAGATGGCTTTCCCTTGGTGAAGATCACCGCCAAAGTGGCGGATGGTTTACGCCCGCACATGGCGCCCAACATTGAGCTCAATCACTGCTTCTTGCTGGCGAGCCCACGCCCAAACGAGATCCTCGATGCTTGGGAGAAAGAAGACGTCGCCACCCGCGCGCAGAAGGTCCTCGTGTTGCCGCAATTCCCGCAGTACGCGGAAGCCACCACCGCTTCGGTGGTGGATGGACTTGGCAAAGAATTTTCTGGCCGGGTGAACATCCCGGGCTTCACCGTCCTGGATAGCTATCACCGTGCGAAATGTTTTATCGATCACTCCGTTCGCAAAATCCAAGAGTCCCTGCAAAACAATAAACCAGACGTGCTGGTGATTTCCTTTCACGGTATTCCGCTTCGTCGGGTGCTGGATAAGCACGATCTCTATTTCCGTCACTGCATGGAAACTTTCAAGCTGATTGAGAAGGGTCTAGGTCCTCAACCGTTTCCCCTGCAGATGACTTTCCAGTCGCGTTTTGGTTCAGAAATCTGGCTTGGCCCTTACACCGATGAGACCACCGAGAAGCTGGTGAAGAGTGGCAAGAAGCACGTGGCGGTTTATTGCCCAAGCTTCGTGGTGGACTGCCTCGAAACCACTGATGAGATTGGCCATGAGCTGCGCGAGACGGTAGAGGAGCACGGTGGAAAACTCACCGCGATCCCATGTTTGAATGATGATCCTTCATGGATCAGAGATTATGCTCATTTCATTAATACGACTGTGAATGGAAATTCTCAGGAACGCGCAGCGCTTTATCACGACATCAATATCGAGAAGGATCTTATGACTGCCATGGCCGATCTTAAAACCCAGCGGCCTGAACCCATGAATCCCGCGGCTAAGCGCACGCTCAAGATCATGTTCCTCACCATGTTCCTCGATCTGGTGGGCTTCTCGATCATCTTCCCGATGTTTCCAGCGCTGGCGAAACATTATCTCTCGGTGGATGCGGATAACGTTTTCTTGCGCGGAATTTTTAGTCTGGTAGGCGACATCCAAGCTCTCGGCGGTGAACAAGCTCTTGCGAGTAACACCGGCAGCATCGTTTTGTTTGGCGGTATCCTTGGCGCCCTTTATTCTTTGTTGCAGTTTATCGCGGCACCCATGTGGGGCGCGATCTCAGATAAAGTTGGCCGCAAACCTGTTCTGATCATTTCAATTTTTGGTCTCTTCATCAGCTACGGCCTATGGTTCTTTGCCGGCTCATTCACGCTTTTGATCGCCGGCCGTGCTTTGGGTGGTTTGATGAGTGGTAATCTCTCTATTGCGTCTGCCGTTGTCGCCGACATCACCGATCAGAAAAATCGCTCGAAGGGTATGGCGGTTATCGGTATCGCTTTTGCCCTCGGGTTTATTATTGGTCCAGCGATGGGTGGTATTAGTGCGCAGTTTAATCTGCTCGCGAATAATCCGGCGCTCGCTGCCTACGGCATAAATCCGTTCTCACTTCCAGCGTTGATCGCCGGCGTGTTGTGTCTTGTTAACTTAGTGTCCGTGATTTTCATTTTCCCGGAAACCTTGCCAAAGGAAAAACGTGGCCAGGGCACAGGGCTTCATCGCACCGCCAATCCCTTCAAACTTTTTCAAGGTCTGCCATTCCCTAACGTGAACCGTACGAACATCGCTTACTTTCTTTTCATCGCAGCTTTTGCTGGTATGGAATTCACTCTCACCTTCCTCGCGGTAGAGCGCTTTGCGTTCACGCCAATGGATAATGCCAAGATGTTCATCTTTATTGGTTTCTTTATCGGCATGGTTCAGGGTGGCTACGTTCGTCGAAAGGCGAATACCGTCGGAGAAGTGAAGATGGCCCTGCAGGGCCTTACTTGCATCATTCCTGGATTGTTATTGATTGGCTGGGCCCCGATGGTGTGGGCGTTGTACTTTGGACTCTTCTTCTTGGCGATTGGTTCGGCCATGGTGATCCCGTGCCTCACCACTTTGGTTTCACTCTACTCACCGGCGCAGGAACAGGGACGCGCGCTCGGACAGTTCCGTGGACTGGGCGCTCTTGGGCGAGTGATTGGGCCGATCAGTGCAAGTCTAGCTTACTGGCGTTTTGGTGGCAGCATCACCTACGTAGTCGGAGCGGCCGCGATCATGGTGCCGTTGTTGATGGTGAAGGGGCTGCCGAAACCGGCGCCTCAACCGGAGTAGGTCCGACTTTTTGCTCGATGGCGTGATGGATCGCCTCACGGAAAAGCTTCCAGTACTTATCACTTTGATGAGGATCTGAGTTCGGGAGTTCCAACGTGTACGTTGGGATGCCGAGCTCCTGGCCTGCCCAGTTCCCGAGTGAGCCCGGGAAATGCGGGTAGTTTGATACCTTGTAGCTCGACGCTTTTTCCGACATGGACAACAGCAGATCCTTGGCCGGTCGAGTGGCATCTTTCTTCAAGTCTGGCCCATCGTAATCGAGCATCATCAGCGGAGAGTGTACGGAAATAATCTTCGCGGGCTTGTAGCGCTTGATCAGATTCACTTGAAACACCACTTCTGGTTCGCTGAGCGCTTTGTGGCCTGGGAAGCGGCGTTTGTCTTTTCCGTGCTTTGCTTTCCACAAGCGAAGAGCATCGGCGCTCCAATCGAGAGTGGGGAAGTTGCGATTCACATCCACGCCACGCGAATTGGTGCGGGTGGGTTTGGCCTTGAAGAAGGAGTCGGGGCTCACGAGAGGCGCCACCACTACGACGCGTTCGGAGAAATCCCACAGGTAATCTTTCAGATCATAGATGATGTCGTAGCAAAATTTGATCGGGGTGACTTCATCACCGTGCACTCCACAAAGTATCAACGTGACGTTCTTACCTTCGAGTTTTGTTTCATCGCCAAACACGATCCAGGGAATAGGATGACCATCTACTGAGCTGCGCACATGACTCCAGTTGAATTCGTCGCAACGACTGGCGCCCCAGTTGTATCTTTTAAACTCAATTTCTGTCCGATCGCACCAAGATTTGAGAGGGACAGACAGATTAGGTTTGGTAAGGATGACGGGTGGAGTTTCAACCACCACTTCAGGAGTTGTTGCAACGGGAGCGGGAGGAGGCGCAGCACAGGATGCGACGAGTAAGAGAGATAAAGTCAGTGAGATTCTCATAACCAATGATTGTAGAGAGGCGGCCCCTGTAAGTAAAATGATCTCATGAAAGTGGCCCTTCTCACCCAGCATCCGAACAATCACGCCTCACGACGGTTGCTGGCGGAATTTCCGGAACTGCAAGTGCTTTCTCCCTATGAGTGTCGCGTTCACTGGCCCTTGCATGATTTTACGCCGCGCTTTGATCTGACCTTGAATCGGATCGCGAGCATTGAAGACGAAAGTTTTGTGAAGACCTTAATGAACTGGCCCGTGTGGGGTTTGCAAGTCAATGCATGGGAGGTTCGTCAATCTCTGTGGGATAAGACACGTCAGGGTTTTTGGATGGCCCAACAGAACTGGCCACTGCTGCCATTTTTTACCCATCGTGGATCACTCAATGCCGAAGATCCCGCGTGGCGCGCGTTTCATGATCAACACCTCACATCCGATGGCTGGGTGCTAAAGATGAACCGCGGGCAGCGTGGCGTGGGGGTACACTTTCTTGCAACGGAAGATGAACTGCTGAAATGGTGCGAGACTTTGTGGCGCATGGGCGATCAAGACTTTCTTATTCAACCCCGTGTAGCGCCAGGTCCCGAGTATCGCATCACGATCATGGGTCAAAAAGTCTGGGCCGTGTTGGAAAGAAGTTCTGACAAGGCCGTTGCGAATTTTGCCCAAGGGGGCGTGGCCCGTGAACTACCGACGGCCGAATGGTCTCTCGAACTGAGGTCTCTGATCGATCGAATCACCGCTCATCCCGTGGCCCATGTATTGAGTATCGACATCTTAATGTCGGCACACGGACCGGTCATCAGCGACATTAATACCGTCCCCGGATTTGAGCAGCTGGAAGCGGTCACTGGCCGCAATTTCGCCGGCGACCTCATAAGAAGCCTTCTAAACTCCTGAAACTCGTTATAGTTGGCGAGTCTGCTCAAGTTCTTCCCGCTGCCAACCGATATGGGCACTAGTCCATGTTGAAAGGGGAACCACTATGCTAACCAGTCTCGCCGAGTTCAAGTACTACCAGTCATTCCGGGTACCGGTGGAAACCCGCGATGATGTTCTCTTCTTCGTCGACCAAGAAGACGAGTATGGGAAATACCGACCATTAGATAAAGTAAAACTCCTCGACGTCAGTATGACGGGCCTTGGGTTTACCACACAAGCACGTATTGCTGTGGGTGAAACCGTTCGTTGTGCCATCCAATTTAAACGTTTCCGCCATGAATTTAGCGTCACGATTGTGCGCGCCTTCAATGCCAAAAGTGCATCCGAAGAAGGCCTGATGAGTTATGGTGCCGAGCTCGACAAAGAAGAGTTCCCTCCGATGAAACGGTTCATCGAACAATACATTAACAGTCTTCCACCAGAGCGTCTGAAAGACAGTTTGATTTCACTCGCTCTGACAGAACGTTTCTCTTCTGCGGAAGAGGGGTTCGAGATGTTCTCGCTGTTGTTGTCACTTTTTAAAGATATCACGCAGTTTGGTAACAAAGAAAAATTCATCGAGAACATGCTCGAGGAGATCACGCGCATCTTGACCGCTCAGCGTGCGACAATTTTCTTGATCAATCCTGATTCCAACGAACTCGAAGCTGTCGCGGCTTTGGGCATTCCGAAAGAGATGTTGAAGTTCGATTACCGTAAAGGCATCGCGGGAAGTGTATTCACCACGGGAGTATCGCTCAACATTGATTGCAAGACAGATAAAGTCCGTTTCTCGGAAGAGATCGATAAAGTCACCGGCTTCCAAACGAAGTCGATCATCTGCGCACCGATCCATAACCGTGAAGACAAGATCATTGGTGTGATCGAGATTTTGAACAAACGTAACGAAGACCGTTTCACCGCAGAAGATGAAAAAACGATGAAGGTTTTGACCCTCATCTGTTCATCGGTGTTCCATAACTTCAATCCGATTTCGGAGAAGTCACTTATCCGTCGCTTCTCGACGCCCTACGATCGTGAGCACGCGTGGATCGGCCGCTCTCCTGTCACCGGTGACGTTCGTAAGTCCATCGTGAAGCTTAAAGACATCGACAGCCCATTGCTGATCACGGGTGAAGCCGGTAACGGTAAGCGCCTCTTGGGGCGTATCATTCATGTGGAAGGCAAACGCGGTTTGAATCCGTATCATGAAGTGAATTGCCAGGGTGTGGATCCTGTCCATCTTGAGAAAGAAGTGTTCGAAAAGCTCGAAGCCTGTGTCGGTGGTACGTTAGTCTTCGGTGAGATTTGTCATATGCCGGTCGCTCTTCAGCAGAGACTCGTGCATGCCTTACGCGAGCGTCGCGTGGAAGGCAGCCAGATCAGTCTTGATGTACGCGTGATCGCCACTTCATCCCATGATTTGAAAGTCATGGTGGACGAAGGTCACTTCAATCCGGATCTCCTGCATTACATGTCGACTTCTGAAATTGCCGTCGAGCCTTTGCGTAAACGTAAGCCTGACGTAGAAGATTTGGTGGCATACTTCTTGCGCAAAGAGTGCCGCAAGCAAGGCCTCTTGTTGAAAGAACTTTCACCAGAGCTGAAAGAGATGTTCAATCAGTACAACTGGCCAGGTAACGTGGCCGAAATGGAGCAGGCGATTGAGAAGGCCGTGCTGTACAACCCGAAGACGCACATCATTACTGAGCTAGGCACCAAAGCTACTCCAGTATTGGATATGAGTAAGCACGGGGGCTGCCAACTTGACCATATTCCTCATGCAGATGACTCAAGCATCGCCCTCAAGGACCGTGTGTGCCTCGTAGAGCGTGAAATGATCTTGGCCGAAATCAAGCGCCACAAGGGCAATAAGTCCAAAGCGGCCACCTCCATGGGAATTTCTCGTGAGGCCCTTCGCAAGAAGTTGATCATGTCAGACGAGATTATCGCTAACTTGAAAAACCCGGGAGCGGCAGCAGCGGCTCCTGCGGTGGTCGACGAGTCGAAGAAGGCAGCTTAAGCCCACCTGGAATATCTTTGAAAGTCCGTTAAGATGGCATTATCTCTTGTGAGGATGCCATCTTGAAGGACCTTTTACCCTTCTTACATAATCTGCGTGCGTTGGACCTGCTCGATGTTCTAGCAGTCAGTTTCATCGTCTACCGCATGTTGATGATCGTCCAAGGAACTCGCGCCGTCCAAATGTTGATGGGTCTCGGTGCCATGGCGATGCTGTGGTGGGTGGCCGACATTTACGAGCTGCATGCTCTCAGTTGGCTGCTGCAGTTGTTCTTCGACTATCTCTTCATTCTCATCATCGTGCTCTTTCAAGACCAAATCAAAAGTGCTTTAGCTGCCTTTGGTGGTACGAAGTTCCTTGGTAAAAACTCCAAGGGCAAGATCGATCAGCAGATCGAGGAAGTGGTGGCGGCCTGCCAGGCCCTCGCTCGCGAGCGTACTGGTGCATTGATCGTATTTGAAAAGAGTCACGGCCTGTTAAACTATTCTCTGACCGGTACTCGTCTCGACGCGCGTGTGCATTCGGATGTGCTCTACGCACTTTTCCAAACGCGCTCACCGTTGCATGATGGTGCCGTGATTATTTTCGACGGCAAAATCCAATCGGCCGGCTGCTTCCTGCCACTGTCAAAATCCGGTGAAGTGGATCGACACTTCGGTACTCGTCACCGCGCGGCTTTGGGTGTCACAGAAGTCAGTGATGCGGTGGTAGTCGTGGTCTCAGAGGAAACCGGTAAAGTGCAAATTTGCCACGAAGGCGTGTTCCAAGTTGCAGTGGACGAGAACGCTCTTCGCAAAGGTTTGCGCCAGCGATTACTGCAGTATGAACGCGGTCACCACGAAGCCGCGGTGGCGAACTCATGAAACTCAAGATCACTTCACGCAAACACTCACTGAAAATTGTCGCGCTCTTTACCGGCACGATCTTGTGGTTCTATGTATTGAACGCGGCCCGGATCCGCATCGAAAAGTCCGTGACTCTACAGTACGTTTTGCCAGACAACGCCGTCTTTGCCTCGAAGCCACCTTCGGAAGTGGTCGTTACGCTGGAAGGCCCGCGCGCTTTCATGCGTCCTTTGCTTGATCGCGAAGAAAAAATCTTGGTCGACGTCTCTCGCCCACCATGGCGCGATAGCTTACGGCCGCAACCTGTTTTACGTGCCACGGATTTTGTTTTGCCGTTCGGTGTAAAAGTAGAAAAGATCACGCCGCGAGTGCTCCCGTTGCGCTTAGAGCGTAAGGCCTCCAAAGTCGTTCCGGTGCGCGTTCCCATGAGCGGAGATCTTCCAGCGGATCTTGAAATGCAAGAAATGCAAGTGCGCCCCGCGGAGGTGGAAGTGGTGGGACCTCGTAGCTTGATCGCAGGACTCAAGGAAGTCACCACGCGAACGGTGGAAGTCGAATCCATGTATGGCCAAAGTTCGTTGAATCTTGAATGGAACCTTCCGGATGAGCGTCTCGTCGTTACGCGCGGAAGTGGCCCGACCTTGAAGTACTCCCTAAAAGCCAAGCGTGCCAATCTGGTGTTAGAGAAAATTCCTGTGCGTCTCTTGGGCGAAGGGCAGTTGGCGCGGCAGCAAACCGTCACTCTTGTGCTCTGGGCGCCTCTTGATGTGGTTCGTCGAGTTGATAAGTCTGATTTGAACGTCCAGGTTTGGGCGGAAGTGCCGGAGGGTACGAAGGGTAAAATTGAAGTGGCCCTGCGCGCTGTGCTCCCACCACGACTGCATCTGGTAGAAATCCGTCCTAAGAGAATCCTTGTAGAGCCTCGTTGAGCAAGGTACCCTTAAAGCACCTGTTTTAAGAGGGAAAACCCATGTCAACAAAACGCAGTTTATTCGGCACAGATGGTATTCGTGGCAAGGCCAATATTCATCCCATGACAGGCGAAGTCGCCATGGCACTTGGCCGCGCAGTGACTCACTACTTTCAAAAACATTCTGGCCGCAAACCTTTGATCATCATCGGCAAAGATACCCGCTTGTCGTGCTACATGCTGGAGCAGGCCTTTTCTGCAGGCGTGTGTTCACAGGGTGGTCGCGCCATTTTCACAGGGCCTCTGCCAACACCAGGTGTGGCCTTCGTGACTCAAAGCATGCGCGCTGATGCCGGCGTGATGATCTCAGCGTCACACAATCCCTTTGAAGATAACGGCATCAAGATTTTTGATCGCTCAGGCCACAAGCTTCCCGATGATGTGGAAATGGAACTTGAGCGTATGATTATGAATCCCTCATTGATTCCAGCGAAGACCGGCAACGATCTGGGTAACGCTCGTCGCTTGGACGAGGTCATCGGTCGCTACATCGTGCATGCGAAGTCGGCCTTCAATCCGTACTACTCACTAGAAGGACTTCGCATCGTTGTCGACGGTGCGAACGGCGCTGCGTATAAGCTTGCACCGCAAGTTTTCGAAGAACTCGGCGCGGAAGTCATCTCGCTCGGTAAAGATCCTAACGGTGTTAACATCAACAAGGGCTGCGGGGCCCTGCATCCGCAATCCTGTGCTGAGCACGTGGTGAAATTCCGTGCTGACCTGGGAGTGTGTGTCGATGGCGATGCAGACCGGGTGGTGTTGATCGATCGTGATGGTACGGTGATTGATGGCGATAAGGTCATTGGCCTTTGCGCGCGCTTCTTGAAAGAAACCAATCAGCTGGAGGGCAATCACGAAGTTGTGGGCACAGTGATGTCGAACTTCGGGTTAGAAGTCTTCTTGAATAAACATGCCATGACTTTGCATCGCACTCAAGTAGGCGATCGCTACATCGTTGAACGCATGCGCTCACATGGAGCTGTGTTTGGCGGTGAACCTTCTGGACACTTGGTGTTTAAGCGTCACTCGACTACAGGTGATGGGATTCTCGCCGCACTGAAAGTCATCGAGTGCATGAAGCATTTTGGCAAAGGCTTGAAAGAGCTCGCTGATGAAGTGGAACTCTATCCTCAGGTCTTGCTCAATACGACGATTAGTAAGAAACCCCCGTTTGAAGATGTCCCGGCCATCATGGCCGCGGTGAAACTTGCGGAAGATGAACTTAAGGGCACAGGCCGCTTGCTGTTGCGCTATTCAGGCACTGAGCATTTGGCGCGTGTGATGGTCGAAGGCCGCGACGAAGAACAGGTTCAGCGCATCTGCCGCAGCCTGACCGACATTGTGACCAAACAGTTGGGGTAACCATGATTCCACGCCTTGGAGTCAATATTGATCACGTGGCTACGTTGCGCCAGCAGCGAGGGGAAAGTTATCCCTCCATCGCGCGCGCAGCTGAAGCGGTTCTCAGGGCCGGTGCTGATCAGATCACCATCCATCTCCGTGAAGACCGTCGTCACATCCAAGACGCTGATGTGGCCCCGGTGCATGAGTGGTGCAAGAAACTCAACCGTCCGCTGAATCTTGAAATCGGCTGCCATCCAGAAATCGTCGAGATCGCTTGTCGTCACAAGCCTGAATGGGTGTGCCTCGTTCCGGAAAAGCGCGAAGAGCGAACCACTGAAGGTGGTCTTGCGTTAGAGGATGGTCCGACCTTGAGCCGTCTTATGAAAGCGCTGGAGCAGTTGGCAAACAAATCGCCTCAAACGAAAGTGTCCCTGTTCATTGAGGCTTCTCCCAGCACGATTGCCCAGAGTCTAAAGCTGCCAGTTCATGCGGTCGAGATTCACACCGGCGATTACGCTAAAGATTTCCTCGAGAACAAACCCTTACAAAAATACCTCGATCTCTACGCCCGTGCCCACAGTCAGATCAAAGCCGCCGGTCGGGGTTTTCATGCAGGGCATGGCCTGACTGATCAATCTCTTGTGCCGCTGATAAAGCAGGGTCTGTTCGAGGAATATAATATTGGCCACTGGATCGTCGGCGAGTCCCTCTTCACGGGTCTTGAGCATGTCGTGGCACAGATGTCAGCGCAAATGAAGGAGCGAGTATGAGAATTGTTACGCAGGCGGAAATGAAAGAGATTGAAAGCCTGGCGGCAGAAAAACACTTCTTCAGCGAGCACTTGATAGTTGAAAACGTCGGTCTTTTGGGTGCTCAGGTTCTTGAGGAGCGACTCAAGGTTTTTGAGACCGAGGTGGATGTGGTGGTACTCGTCGGCAAGGGCAACAACGGTGCCGATGGGCTCTCGCTCGCTCGTCACTTAGTGCGCCCTCATCGCAGTGTGCGTGCATTTTTATTGTTTGATGAAGCCTCCTGCAGCCCTGAAACCCAAGTTCAGCTCAAAATGGCGCGGGCCTTCGGTGTAAAAATCAATCCGATTAAAGACGTGAGCGGACTAGAGAGTTACTTTGAGCAGAACCCACTTCCTAAAGTTGTTGTGGATGCGATTTTTGGCACCGGCGTGCGTCTGCCACTCTCTAATTTCATCTATGATGTTATTCACTTTGTGAATGACAATGCCAATTACACCGTCGCTTTGGATATTCCTACCGGAGTTGCCGGTGATACCGGCCTCGTGCAAGGCAATGCCATTAAGGCCGATCTTACGCTGGCGGTAGGGTTTCCTAAAATTGGTCACTTCGTCGCCGACGGAGCTCGTCTGTGCGGTGAGATATCGACGCTTGAAGTGGGCTTCCCTCCGCAGCTCTCCAATGAAAAAGGGGATAAGTTCCTTCTCACTCGTGAAAACCTTCCTTATAAAATGAATGTCCGTAATAAATTTGCGGATAAAAAAATCTTTGGTCACACGCTCGTTGTGGGTGGATCACACGGTCTGACGGGAGCGCTAGTGATGGCGTCTGGAGCCGCGCTTAAAACCGGCTCAGGACTTGTGACGGCTTCAACTTGGGAGCCGCAGTACCAGGAGATGGTGTCGCGTCTGATCCCTGAGGTGATGACAGGCTTTATCCCGAATGATGAATCGAAGTGGCCTAAGGTGCTGGCCGGTCTCACGAAGTATAGTTCACTGGTCATCGGGCCAGGGCTCGGTCGCTCGGCACGTGCGCGTCGTTTGGTGTTAGAAATCCTCAATAACTTTTCTGGGCCATTGGTGCTGGATGCTGATGCCATTAATGCCTTGAACATTAAAGAAGACTCTCAGATATTCAGCCAACGCCATGCTCCGACGATTTTAACTCCCCACTTCGGTGAGTTCGCGCGCTTTTGTGGAATCCCGCAAGAAGAAGTCGAAACTCGTCCGGTCGATTGCCTTCGTCAGGCGGTAGAGCGCATTAACTGCACCATTCTTTTGAAAGGTCCGTGCACGTATCTGGGACTTGCCTCTGGCAAGACTTTCTTTAACTTCTCTCCCAACGATGGCATGGCCACTGGAGGAGTAGGGGATGTGCTGGCGGGAATTCTCGGTGGGTTGCTGGCGCAGGACACGGGTCTTCGTAGTGAATCCGATGCCCTCCTTCAACGTTATGAACATGTGAACCAAGCCGCTTTGTTGAGTGTGTACATCCATACTCTCGCGGGCCAATTTGCTGCTGATAAATTCGGCGTGCGTACGATGACGGCCACCAGCCTCATCGAAACACTTCCAGAAGTGTTCAACCGACTCGATGGAGAAGAGTAGCATGACGAAGAAACTGATCCGGGAGTGGAAGAAAGTTTATCCAAGCGATCTTCCCTATATCGTCTACGAACTCAAAGAACTCACCAAGTCTCCAGCGCTGGTTGTGCTTGATGGGCCGATGGGAGTGGGCAAGACGACTTTCTGTCAGCATTTCATTGGTGAGGGCGAAGTGATGAGCCCTACCTATTCAGTATTGAGTGAGTGTGGTCAGGTTTTGCATGGTGATTTCTATCGTATCGAAGCTCAGGACGAATTGATTCCGCTCGAAATTCCTCTCTACATGGAAGGTAAACATTATTTCTTGGCCGAGTGGGGTGGGAAGTTTTCACGCCGCCTTTTGCGTGAGTTGCCGGAGACCTGGAGTAGCTACACTTTGGAGTTGAGCTTCGGAAAACCGGGTGCCGAGGGCGAAGAACCATCTCGCAATTTCTCACTTTCGACCCTAATTGATGACTAAAAGTACGGGTAACTGATTTAATCGGAAAAATTTGCCATAGGGGCAAATCGACACCGCCCCCCGCTGTCTCAGCGCAAATCTATTGATATCCCTCATGTTTTTTCAATATCTTTTCTTTGGATTTAATTTATCGATAGGGGCGGAAAAAGAGTTTGACGGCGGAAAGACCCGGGGGACATACTATTCGGGAGACACT
>JAULBY010068097.1:0-32689 GCA_032358315.1 Ophiocytium majus | reverse complement strand
GTGGCTCGCAGCGCGGCAGGCATTTCAACAGCAGCAGAAGCCCCTGTAGGGGCACGCCCGCCTGCAGGCGTGTGTGCACAGAGTTAGCTTAGGTTACTGGCGGCTTTGAGGCCACCGATAAACGTGCTCTCATTTCCAGCCGGCTGCGGCCCACTTAAAAGAGTAAACTGGCCCTCCGGCGCCAAGAGGCGTTAGTTATCGGCCAAGCGCGTTTTTGGGTTGCTATGAAAAACGGCCTCAGTACTTGTGTAGTGCTGCACGCATTAGACATGCAAATGGTCGGGTACACACCAGCATAAATTCACTTGACCTGTGAGAGCGACAGCGGACTGCCAGTGCGTCCGCCGCAGTGCATGCCCAGGTGCCTCTTCTCTCACCTTTTCCTGTGTGAAGTCCGGGTAGGTGGTGGCATAGCTTAGCCCTATCAGCCCGCCAAAGCCCTGCCCCAGCAAGTGGAATGGCCCGCTGTTCTTCCGTAGCACCACGCCCTGCACAAGCCACATACAGGTGCCAGCAAACACATATATACATATATATATATATACACATGTACATATACATATATAGCATAGTAAGCGGCCTGCCAACTTATTTCACGTCAGGTACTTGGGGTGGCGCCCGGGTGCACCCAGTGGCTCATGCACAGGGTCACGTTGGATGCACAGGAAGGCTAAATGTGAACGTCTCACACACAGGCGACAGCTAGTCCCAATCGCCACCGCCACCACCACTACCAGCAAGCAGCAGCCATGCCAGCCGCTACATGAACTTCAAGTGCAACTTCAACCTGGTGACTCACCTGCACCATGGCCTGCAGCTCCGCAGTGAGGTACCAAACGCTGGGTGCCACCGCCGCCTGTGGCGCTCCAGTGGAGTTGGTGGCTGACCGCCCTGACCCCAGCTGAATAAAATCACAATGGCAGCACACAACAGCAGGGCACAGCAGCCACAGACACGGCAGTGTGTTACAACGCCACCATGTGCAAGTTGGCCATAACAGTGACAAGGAACAAGGCATCATGGTGTGCCACAGAACAAATACGTATTGAGAGTGCTGGCACAGTGGGTGGGCTGCCCTGTACACGCAGCTGCTCAAGGTTGCAGTGTCATTGTTTTAATCACAGCCAGTTGTGTGGTGCTTGTGGTGCTAGTGCACACCTGGTCGTAGAAGATGATCCGGTAGTGCGTCCCGCTAGGCGATGCTCTGCATGCCAAGTACCGGAATGGCAGCATGTAGTCATGTGTGCCACCGGGCCCTGAGGCAGCGGCCGCGCACACAACATAGGCAGAGCAGCAGGTAAGTTGGCAGTAGTGGCGTGCGGCGCCACTGCTGCGGTTTCCACGGGTGCAGCTCGCGCTGGACACTGCCAAAGGTTGACCGCACCAGTCACTGCAGTGTCAATAACATTTGTGATATCACATCCTCATATACATAGAGTATATATAGAGCACTTCATATCACTGCACGCACATCAGCAATTATTGTGGAAGCTGGCGGCAGCACACAGAGGCGTCCTGTGCATGCCATTACATACATTTATGGGCAGCAATTATACCTCGCAGGACACCTCTGGCTGTCAGCACCACAAAATATCCCAGCACAGGAACCGGTTGTTGCTAAACCTGTGTGCTGGCACTTAATCAAACCCCCGGGGGCGCCATGGGTGTGGAAGCCTGACACATGTGGCTCGTGTTGATAACTACTCAAGTCCTGCGCCGCTCAGCACAGTGCACAAGAAACACCCTACACACTGCCGTTCAGCGCTCCGGCTGCACCACACAACCCCGCAGTTCAAGCATGACAGTTGCGAACACACCAAATATATTGCTTAACCAGCGGGCGCAGCAGCCCACACCCATTCTTGGCATACCGCCGACCATGCTTTTTACGCCCCAGCCTGAAAGCATGTTGCTCACCTCCATTCACCACCAGCAAAGGCATTGTTTTCGCTGGGTCCTGGGCTCCATCCCAAAACTCCTGTGACCACAGGAGCACCACCACATGCACCTCCACCAGTGACGCACATGCGCTGGAGCTTGTGCATGATCACGGGCAGTTCCCACCGCACGCAATGTGGTACGGAAATACGGGCGCGCACGAATCTGCTTCATTTTCCCCGCACACAAGATGGCTATGGGAACTCAGGCCTGCGGACTTTGCCCCATATAAGCAGTTACTGCTGGTTCCGACTGCACAACATACTGCTCTATGCACACCTGCACATATACACATGCTCCAGCAAACCACAAGTTCCCATTCCTTCTGCCACTCAGGTGTCCCCTCAGCAGCCTGCATAAACGGGGGTCCCTGAGCACTGCTATTTTACCAGCACTGCTCACTGCAACATATTATGTGGGCATGGCAGACTGGTGCTGCAGGATGCGCCGGTCGTAACACACCAGGCACCTCCGAAAACCAGCTAGTGCGGCTGAAAAACACGAGCGGGATGGCTTCCTGTGAATGAGCCTCAGCTGCCCTGGACATGCAGCAGCACACAACTTCGTCGGTCCCACCCACCCTTCCCAATGGGGTAGCACCCCACACCACCAGCATGTCACAAATTCTTGCGCAAGCAGCGATAGCTACCAGGACCGACCGACGGCAGGCACGTGTGGCAGCGCTCTGTAGCTGACTTCCCCTTGGAAGTCAACAGTGGCATGGCGACCCTTGCGCCCCCCCCCCCATCAGGGTCTCCAAATCGCTGCTGCTGCCACGCGGCAGCGACGCCGAACCAGCGCTCAACTCTCGACCAGTATACCGCGAGAGCAGCCCGACGCAGCGCACGCGCCGCGCACCGCAGCCCCGAGCTTACCCGCCAGTATATCTCGTTACTGTCCTCGGTCTCTGAAGTCGGGAGCGAGCCCCCTGGCGTTACCCGCAGGTACCCCTCCTGTGTGGCCAGCTGCACCAGCAGCAGAACAGGCGGAAGGCACGCGTGGGTCACCGCAGGCACGTACTGAGCTACCGCCGCAGCGCAGCACCGCGCCAAGCACGAGTGGACTGCCCTGTTGCCTCCGCTGCAGCAGGCACAAATTACAACAGCCAGGCCTTGCACCCCCTGTCACCGTTCAAGCAAGATATGCAAAAGCCGGCGGGTGACGGCGGTTGGCGGGAAGGCTGCGCGGCAGCGCCGCCGTCATCACTAGAGGGAGCTTGCAGCGTCGTTGCCTCACCTGACAGGCAGCGCTGTCGACGGTGCGCGCCACTATTTCGTCACAGGTGAGGGTTGCGGAGCCAAGGTTGGGATCCGCTGCTGCCAGCAGCAGGTGCAGCAGGCACAGCGCAGCCAGGCGCAGCCGCACAGAAGCCGGGGTGGCGGTCCCGCCGTGCCGCCTTCGCCGCGCCATCTATGTGCTCTCAGGCCGTCCCGCCTGTCAGCACATGGTGCCCTGCCCACCCCACGCTCGCCTCCGCTGCACACCCAACGCCTGCTGCTGCTGCCCGCTGGTTGGCTGCTGGTGATGAGCCAACAATTGCTTTGGTGTTTCCCTGCCTCCTGGATCCGTTGCCTGACCTGCCGGTGTCGCTGCTGCCCTTGCCTGTCCGCAAACAGCTGCTGCTGCCTCACGCCCTGTCCTTGGCAGCTCCTCAAGACGCGCGCTTGGGGGTGGTGGTGGTGGAGGAGTGCTTTCAAAAGCATTCAATCGTCGGCTGCAGTGAATCGATATCGATACAGCCACGCGCAGCGACACACATGCTTTTGATATTCAGCGTTGCTATTGCTTTTCGACCGGCCTGCACACATCCATGAGCACGGCATGGGGTCTTGCACCGTGCCGCCCACAAGTGCAAAGACATTCAAGTACCACGGTGTACACGTACCGAAGTCCCTACCAGCAGCTGTCGTATTTAGAGTTTTATTTCAGATACTCCGCGCTTCAGCTGTCACACAAGTGCTAGGGCGGTATGGCTTCGGTGAGTGTTCCTATTCCTGGAGAGCCAAAGTAGAGCAGTACACCACTTTTGTACACTTGGACTTGAAGTTCGCTTGCGGCGCGGGAAGCCCTGTGTGCGCATGGTGTGCGCGACCACAAGAAAAACTCTCTCTTTGGTGGGAAACTACTACAAATGTAGTAGTAGACACTAACCAGAGTCGAAACAACATTGCACCGTTACTGTAGTGCACGTTTTCCAACTTGAAGGCCATTACATCATTGAGCGCATAAACACTTTAATGGCACAGGGTACATGTTTCCACACCACCATGATGCATGCATGTCCAGTCGTTCCACCCAACGACTTCGGCAGCGCGCGAAACAGTGTTACATGCATGACAGCAAAGTCGATACTCAGCTGGATGAACATTGCTGCAGGCTGGGCTGGCTCACATGCACGTGCCGTACCACTTGCAACGGGCGTGGCACAGTGTGTGCCAGGTCACTCATTCCCTTCGTGGTGGGCGCATGCAAGCGTCACCAACGCCAGCACAGCACCTTGCAGCAGGCGACACAGGCAGCACAGGTGGCCGCCACACCAGAGAGCACAGCAGAAACGCCACCGCTGGCATGGCAATTACGGAATGGGTAAATTATGGGCCGTGAAACGCACTTGCAGGATGCTGCTTGCTGGGTTGGTAAAAGATGTGTGAGCGGCCCCATCCCTCACGTGGCGCACAACTTGAAAGCATGCTGACATGCTCACCTGCCGGCCTTGTTGAAGGCCATCCTTGTCATCGCGGATTTCAGTCCTTCGGGGCCTGCTACGCCTATTTCTTTCCGACTTTTTCACACGTGCACTGGGCCCCATGTGGGGCCAAAAGCCCCACCACACGACCACACCCGGCGCAGGCAGGCCTTGAAAGCGGCCTACGCGCCTCACCCACCACCAAACAGCTGCCTACTAGTGGTAGCAGGCATGCCCCGCACGCCCCCGCTATGCCCAACTTGTGCAGCTCCCCACCCAAGAGAGCCAGCCCCTTTCAACACACATCGGCAACCACGCCGCCGCTATCTAGACCCTGGTGCGCGCTGCAAAACAGCGCCAAGCTCGGAAAGGTAGGGGTGGCACCGCCGCCCCCCCACTGCCCCAGGAATGGACCCCCCCCCAATGTCCCCAAAGTTTTCCGCTCCTGCCCCCTCTCTGCCCCTGGTGCCCACACACCCCTTGTGCTCGTTGTGGCAAACAACGCTGGATTCGTAGTACACTTCTTGTGAGCGGTTGCCAGGGGTGGGGAAGTGCGCGTGGGGCGCATGCGCCAGCTGCGGTTGAGCAGCACATGGCAGCCGCAGCGAGGCTGGTGCTGCCGCGCTCCGAAATGCCGCTGCTGAGCAGGCGTGGCAGCTACTGCTCAGCAGCACACCGGCGAGAGGGGGAGGGGCACTCTAGCGTGCCAGCGCAGGGTGCTCGTGACACGTCTGTCATGCGCCGCTGCCGCCGAGCGCCATCACGTGCGCGCCAGCACCGACACCAGCATGGCCAGCTCCGGCGACATCTCCAGCTCGTCATCGTCCGTCACGCTCTCCTCGCCGGCATCGCCCACCGCGCCGCGGGGGTACGCCGTCGCGCCGTAGCCGCCGCCGCCACCCTTGCCGTCGCTGCCCGCGGAGCTGCTGCTGCTGCTGCTGCCGCCGCCGCCGCGCATGAACACGCGCAGCAGGCGCTTGCCGGGCGGCACTTTGACCACCTTGCGTGTGGTCACGTGCTCGGGGGAGGTGGGGCAGGGCGCGGCGGACACGGTAGAGGTGCTGCTGCTGCTGCTGCTACCGCCCAGCGAGTCCGTGCTGCCGAGCGAGTCGCCGCGCGTGTTGGCGGGCTGGGGGGTGTAGCGGGTGCCAGTGGCAGTGGCGGTGGTGGTGTAGGATGTGGTTGCGGCGGGCAGGTCGCCGTCTGGTGGGGAGGACGCGGGAGTGGGGGCACGTGGTGCGAGGTGAGTGGCAGCAGGGTTGATAGGGAAGGGATAGACGAGGGATGCGGTGCTTGTAGGCGTGGCTCCGTGGCACACCCAGGTGCGTACACATCACGCTGGCGGAAGAGGGCTGATTCGGTGGCAGCATGCAGCGCGCCTATGCGCAAAGTACAACATGGTGCGGCGCGCCGAGCAAGCATGAGTTGCCAGTGTTGCCACACAAAACCCCAACATGAACTTCAACGCACAAAGTTCTCAAGAGTGAAGACTGACCTGCGCGCGGGGCGCGGGGGTCTCCCCTCTTGGACACCTCCCGTTCCCATTGTGAGTGGCGCAGAACGTTCTGCATGGAGTGCGGCAAAGCCTCGCTGGCAAACGACACCGGCTCCGTTGGCTCGGGTGACAGCGACCGCATGCTGACCTCCGTGACCTCGTCAGAGGGCTGCAGAAATCACAACGGAATGCAATCACAAGTGCAGCAGAAGCAACCCAATGCATAGCAGTGTGTGAAGTGTGTACAAGAGCAACCCCGTCATAAGTCAACAAAAAGCAGAATGTGTTGCTGCTGCATGCTCACGTGTTGACAGGCCCTGCGTGCGGCAGTCTCTGTGCCAGAGCGCAGCGTGCTATGTTTAGGATGCCGCTCTCTGGTGCCCCCCTACAGGCTTCCCAAATCGCGCGTAGCAGCAGCACCTGCCCTAGGTGACACAGCACTGCCACGACAAGACACGCGTGTGTCACCTCGTGGAACTGCACAGGTTGCCCTGGCACTGTGTGCAGTGGGCTGTAGTTTGAGCTGGCACCGGGCACGGGTCCGCCCTGCTCAAAGGCACGCCTGAGCTCGTCCTCCTCCGCTGCCTTAGCGGCCTCTGCTGCCCTCTTGAGCTTCATCTGCTAGTGTGTGTGTGATTGGGCACGCACAAAGAGTTGTTCAAGACAGTGTCAGTGAGTCAAGCGTCACCTCCGCCGCTGCCGTGTTGAGCACACAACACATGCCACGTGCGTCTGTCACTGACGATGGAGAATGTGTACTCAAAGTATGTGATGTCATCACATAATCACATAACTTAATACTTCAAATGTGCTGCAACTGCATGTGCGCATGCTGCGCTGTGCGGCTGACGTGCAACAGTCTACTGCGGCTGTGGCAGCAACAAACAACAGGGCTGTGAACAACAGGTGCTTGCCGCTCAACAACCACACTGCAACAAGTGAAAACAACGCACATCCACATGCAACCGTTGCGCACCCTTCCACCCCCTTCCCGCCAAAGCATGTGCTGCCTTGCACAGCACGCACCTGCTTGCGCAACGCCCGTGCCTCAGCCTTCTCCGCCTTAGTACGCGCCTCGCGAATTGGGACATCCCGCTCATTGGAACGGTCTGCGGAACGGTCTCCAGAACGGTCCGAGCCATCAGATCCCACAGAGCCCAGCGACCCAACGGAGCCCACAGAGCCAACAGAATTGGCATCGCTCGCATCCTCCGAGTCAGCTCCAGAGCCGTTGGACTCTGTCGATGCTATCGATGCTGTGGCAGCAGCAGCACCGAAAACGTGGTGTGTGGTGTCAGCAGCGGCATCTGAGTGAGGCTGGCGCGGTGCTGCAGGCAAATGCGTCCCATGCCACTAACACAGCTGCAGTGCAGCATGTGTTGACTGTGTTGGTTTCAGCCTCACAATTAGGCATGCATGCTGCAGTCACCACCTGAGCTTGAGTGCAAGTGCAAGCTGCAAAAGACAAAAAAAAAATTACGTTACTCTGCCGTCTTTGTGAGACACAGAGGCAACAAACACAAGGAATGCTAGCCACATCATTGCCTAGCCAAGAAACCAAGAGACCATGCGCACAACAGATGTGTAACTTACAGTTGTCGTCATTCTCAAAGACAAAGATGAGCTCTTTGTTGTCCTCCTTAGTGCGGTTCTTGCGGCTGCCGCGCCGCGTCACCTCCTTGACGCTGCCATCCTGCGTGCGCGAGAGCGCAAAAAAATATTGTGGGCATGCACATGCTCAGCACATGCATGTACACACACTCATGCTCATGCCACAACAGAAGGAGTAGAGTGAACATGAACACACTTTAACGCACATACACAGACATGCACTCTGGGAACTCACGGTCTTGAACACTTACTGCGCCACCCCACGCTGCTACCCAGCAGCGGCTGCCTTGCGCTGCCACACCGTCAGGCGCACTAGCATAGTGACGCAGCACACGGACTCACACACCACCACTGCCATATCGGTGCTGTCAAAGAAAGCGCTGGTAAACAGACTGACCTGTTCAGCAACAGCCACCTCGTCGTAGTCGCCCAGGTTGACGGTGTACACGTACACAGCGTCCTCCTCTGCAAAGCGCACGCCCTTGCCCTTCCGGGCCTTTTTCTCCTTGCCCTGCAGTATGCCACCTTCACCTGGCGACGTCTGCGCAATTGCAAGCAACACACAAACGCATTGTGGCACCGTCACGTCATGGGTGGGAAACAGCAGTGTACTTCTTACGAGTATGATACACCGTAGCTTCATCTGCCACAGTGGCAGCTGCTGACCAGTGTTGATATGCTAGTTCAAACGCTGAGCAGGTGATCCTTGCCTGCTTGTCGCTGCCCTCCTCAGCACCACTGGTCTCCGGCTCCCGTGATGCGTCCTTCATTTTCTCGCCTGCGTGACAAAGCATAGCCGAAGCGCAAGGCATCATCAGCCGTGCAATTACAGAAACACAGCCCTGACCAAGACCCTCGGACAGGGCTGCTGCACGTGCAGCACAGTGCTGCAGGCAGGCATACCCGGCGGTAACAGGCAGTGCCATGCTGCCGTGCGCAAGCTGATCACAGCGTCCGCACTACAGCGGCATGCATAATGCCACCTGTGCGTGCACACTACAGCGGCATGCATAATGCCACCTGTGCGTGCCCGCATGGGGTTTGTGGCCAACACCAGCATTGACACAGAACACGCTGCTGCCATGAAGTCACATGCGTGCATATAGTGTTTCTCACCTCCTGCTGCGGCATCTGCTGCCGCCTCCGCATTCTGCACAACACAACACGCCAGCAGCATAAGCAACGTGCCGCGAGTGAGAAAGAAAGCCAAAAGTGGAAGTGCACACATGGATGCCGGACGCCACAGCAGCGGCACACACTACCTTGGAACATCGCCAGCAACGCTCGCAAAATGCGTGAATAAATGTAGAGTAGCTGGCGGCAGCAAACCAGCAGTGTACCCCAGTATCTCCACCTTGTGCACCCGCGGGCGCCGTGATCCAACTGTTGCACTTTCCACACACACAGGCGGTAGTTGTAGTCATGACGCAGCTGTCAGCGCTGTCAGCAGCAGCAGCACGTGCCTTGAGCTCCGCAATGGCGGCGCGCGAGTACGCGCTGCGGTAGCGCTTGTTGCCCTCTCGCTGCAGCTCCGCCAGCTGGTCGATCATGCCCTTGTCCAACCGCACTGGGCCGCTGCCGCTACTCCGGCCGCTGCAGTCACAGCATGTGCACACGGTGCAAGGAGAAGCAAGCGGCGACCCAGTTGAGCGCATGGACAGGGGCCAGCAGCTGCGTTGAGCTGGCAATGCTCGGCACGTGAGTAGCCACTTGCAGGCATGACTTTGGCTAGCGCGAGCAGCGGAGAGGGGCAGCGTGTGGCGAGTACCGTCGGTGCCGGGGTGCTTCCGTCGGATTGAAACGCCCGGACACGAGGCACACACCTGTCGTGCATGTTTGCGCACAGCCACTGCACGCGTGTTACATCTACGGCAAGTAGCGTGACAACGGTGTGCGCGCTTAAGCTGCTGCACTACCGCTGCCGGTGCAGCGGCAGCGGCAGGCATCAGAGACGTGCAGAAAGCCAAAAGTTGGCTGCAAGAGATACTTTCGCAGGAAAGGTGGTACCTGCTGCCTGATATGTGTCGCTTGAGATGTGAGATTTCTGAGCTCATCTCCCGCATGGCTTTGTTCTGGTCGCGCAGCAGGGCAGTAATCTGCAAACGACAGCAGCACAGCAGCCACCGCCACAGCCAAAACAGCAGCAGCGGAGTAAGTCGCCAGGGCGCCTTGCACAACGGGTGACCGCACCCTGCGGGGGCCTCACAGCAGGCGACTTCCATACACCATGGCGAGTGGGGGCGTACTCAGCGAAAACCCAATCATTATGAGGTCGCAGGAGGGCGGCTGGCGCGCAGCGACTGCAGCGCCGGGAGAGACGGGCCAGCACGCGACACGGTGCATAATAGTGTTTGTTGCTTGCGAGGGCACACCACTTCCCAGTGAGACCCCTCCCACGCTACCCTGCCGCTCTCGCGCTCGCTCGGAAGGCAGCGGAGGCAGCGGCGTAGGCATATGCGTGTTGGCGCAACGCTGGCACAGCGGCCCATGCATGCCTGCCGGGTTGGCTGTGCACCGCCGCGGCCTTCGGCCCCCCCAATAGCGCCGGGGCCGGGTATTTTGCAGTACAAGCCCCAAGCAAAAGAGAAGTGACACTCACCTCTATCAGGGTGAGCATGACCACCTCCGGCACCTGCTCCCAATCGCTGCCCCTGTTCAGCATGCCCACAACGCCAGCCAGCTTGTGGTCAAGCTTGGCTACTGTGTCACGGCCTCCCATGGTGCCTTCGATTGTATCCACTGCTGCTGCTGCTCCACCGCCAGTCCTCCTCCCGCTCCGTTCTCGCGCTGTTGCTGCCGCGCGCTGCCTGGGTGCCGGCAAGCAGCGTGACAGGCGGTGTAGCACCCCGAGCTGCGCGCGCCCGCCGCCCGCCCCCGCTGCCGCCTTGCCGCTCCACAGGAAGCTGCAGCAGGTCAGTGCTGGAGGAGTTCCTGCTGCTGTCTCACTGCTGCGCGGTCTAAACTCTCTCTGCAAGCTTGGTCTCAAGTAAAGCTGAACGGCGTGCTAGGGTGCCGCCGCAGCAGCTGCTGCCGCAACCCGCAACCACAACGCCTGCAGACAAGGGGCACTGGCGCCCGCCAGTAAACACACAGCTGGATGCGATAGGGTAGAGGGAAGGGCGTCACCGCGGGTACGCCTGCTTCTGCTAGGCACACGGCCTCGCGCAGTGCAGCGAGATACCCCCCCCCCCTCTTTTCTCAGCTCGAGTCCCCGGACCGGTGGGGGCTCTGAAGTGACCACAATTGGGGTCCATCTCGAGACGAGGTGGCGGCGGCGCTCCTTCCGGTGTAGAAACGTCGTCGCCGGCGCCCAAGGGGCCTCAGGATGAGCTTGCCGAAGGCATGGCTGGTGCCGTTGCTGCCTCGCGCCCGACGCTGCCCGCGCTGCCAACAACCCGGCTTGCCCTGACGACACCTTGGACTGTGTATGAAGCGCGCGTTGGCCCGAGCGATTGCCGGGCATACACCACACCAGCACCGCACAGCAGACCACACGGCACCCCTGGCAGGCATGCACACGAGGCTGCTTTGCGAAATGTGGGTCGGGCCAGCAAGCAAAAAGCAACAGCAGGGGTGCTGCCACTTCGAAAAACCGAGTTGTGTTGTGACAAAGGCACTACGAGTACTGCACTGCAGTGTCCGCTCTGTCCGCTGCGATGATGTGTGTACTACAATCGGATGTCGAGACATGTGCTATTTGTAAACACAGAGAAAGCTACCACTACAACAGCAAAAAAAATTGTGGTCAAGATATATATACCATATATATCTGAGCATACTTTCTACCTGACCAGGTGGGTTAGGACTGCAACACAGTCTCCCTCTGCCACAGGAAGGCGCCCCTGGTGGCTTCCTTTAGCAGCCCAGCCCTTGCCTCGGTAGCACCAAAAGCTTCCTCCGGGTACCACACGCCAGTTGGCACGTCGCCTGCAGCGGCAACCAGAAGTAACAGCAACACTCGATGGGTGATTTAGCACAATTATACGAAAAAACACGCATTCGGTGACAATACATTCGCCCAATCGATGCCACCAACCACGGCCAGTAGAGCACACAGCATGGGCAAGTTAGCGAGCAACCATGACCAAAGGCGTTCATGCACTTGGACACGCAAAGTGCAGAAGCCAGTCACTGTCGCGTAACACACACATGTACTGAGAAACCAAGTGCACCAGCCCCTCCCCGGTACAGTCACCACAACACATGCAAATGCCCGCTGACCACCACATTTGGTGCATGCTGTCATGCGTGATGGCATACCTACCACCAAATGTCCCCACTGCTCAACCTAAGTTCATGCGACATGAGAACTGACCTCGAAGCGTGGCCGTGGCAAAGGCAGCTGTTGCGATGCCCACGCACTCCTCCAGGTCCTGGTGTGCGTACATGATCTGTGCACGTGACACAGCACAGTACGCCACAATGCAGCGCCGGTGACAAGCACGCACCCATGGCCAGAACTGTGCAGCCTCATTTTGGTGTGCAAATTTTGTGCAGGCACTGTTGTGCTGCTGTCCTTGCTGAAATATGTGGTACCAGGCGAAGTATGTCATCAAAGCGCATTACATGCTTTGCCAATCATGCATGTTCCACATCCCAGCGTTGCAGTACTTTTATCAAACTCCGCTTAGGGCGCGGAGAGTTGCAGTACTAGTAGTTGTAGTTTTACTACCTGACTTCGAAGTACATGGTACTTGGAAGTACTTACATGGTATTTCAAAGTACTTACATGGTACTTCAAAGTACTTCCATGGTACTTCAAAGTACTACTTATACAGTACAGTACTTCCAAGTACTTGCACTTTTTGTTTGCTCGAGAGCCCATGCTGTGCATCCCGGCACGCTCGTGGCGATGGCACATGCCCAGCAGTGTATGTATACATACATGTACACATGCACACACGAACTCACAACTACTTCTAGTTTTTCAAGAAGTACTTGGTGAGCATGAACTCACAAGGACGCCCCTATGAGTTGAGAGCACATGTGGCGCGCGCGCTCACCACTGCTGTGCTGCCATCCCGGGCTGTAGCAGTCACCTTCATGGCGTTTGCGGAACCCACCTGTGGCGTGTCAGCAAGAGACAGGCATGTGGTTGCAGCTCAGGAGCAGCTCAGCGGGGGTGTTCGGCATCGGCAACACCGCGACGCCCTCAGCAACGTTTGCATCGACACATTATCGGAAGAATGGGAACGTGCCTGTGCACGCAATGTGCGTCAGCCCGCGTGGACCACAATCCAGTCCATAACTTCAGTGGCTGCTGGTAACCCAACAAGCGGTGCTGCACAAGTCATTGTAGCATCAACAAGCCACAACACAATAAAGCGCACAGGCTATTCATACATGACTACATAACGGCATTGCCACGGGCGCCAGTAATGGGCGGATGGCAGGTGCTAACCGCAATGCTGCACGCGAGTCAGCAAACCGTATGCCGCACACATTACGTGCCATCAATGTGAACACAGTTGGCGTGTGGTCGCCAGCAAGAAGGCGAGCGAGGTCTCAGTGCGCTTGGGAGCGACAGTTGCATCTGCAGTGGCACCAGGTGGACAGCTGGCACCGTGTACGTAGAACTGCACCAAAACGTCTATGTTTTTTTCTTCTTGTGTAAACGTTTGCAACAACTTACTATGCTGGGCCAGTCACCATGCAAGAGCACCAGCCGATACCCACACACGCCTGCACCAAGTTGTTACTATCACTACTTCTTCTAAAACATTAGCCATATACACTGTGCATACGCTCCGTACATGGTGTATATCATGGCTGGCTCATGTGCAATTTCTCGCAATCCTACTGGCACGGCATCACGCGTGACTGAGTGCAACATCAACATGCAGTCAACTGCACAATGCTCATGCATACTTGAAGTGCACATTGACGCGTCATTGCATACCAAAGTGCCATTGGCAGCAACTCAGCAACTCACCAGCATGTCTGTGACGCGCACCACCGGCTCAGAGAAGGCTGCAAGTGCCTGCATCATGCCGCGGTCTTCAAGCAGCTGTTTGGGCAGCAAGGTCATGCCCTTGAGCAGGTAGTTCCACCCCTCCGGAGCGGTGCCAAAGTAGCTGCATGGCATGGCAATACCAGGAGAGGGCACGGTCAAAGTGGTAGCATCAGCTGCTCAGCAGCACTGGTGACACCTGAAAATGCCGGTGCATATGCACACACAGGTGCCCTATACGCCAGAACAACACACAGGTCATGTGTGTGGTGTTGTGGCAGGAGCTGCTGTTGGTGGTGCTGGTGCACCAGTGCAGTCAGGTAGTGCATGTGCATCTGGTGAGCAGTGCTGCACGTGCACTCACGTGTCAATGTTGGGCACCCCCAGCACCTCCCTGCAGGTGACAGCCTCAATCAGGTTCATGCGGAACACGGTGCGGTCCCCCAACACGTCACCAAAGTTCACCGTCCTGAAGTCACTAGCGGCAGGGTAGTATACGGGAGAGCCGTTCCGGTAGCACAAGGACTGTTCTGCAAGGATCAGGAACGTTGCGCTGAGGCAGGGAGGGAGGAGCACCAGCGTAACCAACAGGGCACCAAGCATGGGTGAGCCAGGTTTGGTGTGTGTCACGCACGCGCTAGTGTACTTCAGAAGTACAAGCTGCAGCAGCCATAGGGGAGGCAGATGGCGCTGCACTGGCGGTGGGCATGCTGTGAGGCAGAGGGAGGCCAAGTTGAACATGTGTCGCAGACACTGAGTGCTGGCGCATTCATGCAGTCATACACAGTGAAAAGGAGACCTTAGGATGCGCCAAGCAGCGACCGCACTGCACCATATTCCTTGTGTGACCAGCACTGGGTGCAACACACTTGCGCTGTGGCTGACGACATGGTAACACATGCCCCTACACCACAGACGGCTGCACTTGTCGAGCAACGCATCCCTTGCAATCACAAAAGCATGCCTGGCGCACAGGTAAAGCATGCCTGCCACAGTCACCTGAGGATGGTGGTGCCGGCATTGCCAGTGCCCGCCGTGAACGCGCTGAAATCAACAGATTCCACCTTTTCGGCTCCGCCAAGCGCCAGGCAGCACTCCAGGGCCATGAGCTGGTCCACTCCTGGCCAGATGCCTGTTGATATGGTGGCGCACACGCCAGCCGCCCTGTAATAACAGGCGCACAGCAAATTGATTAGTGCGGCACTGGCAGGCCAGCGGAGCAGCAGCATGGTGACGAGTGTGGTCACCCACAGGTGCTCAGCAGCACCTGCTGCTGCTGAGCACCACCTTGGTGCTGCTGAGCACCGCCTTGGTGCTGCTGAGCACCGCCTTGGTGCTGCTGAGCACCGCCTTGGTGCTGCTGAGCACTGCCTTGGTGCTGCTGAGCACCGCTTTGCTGCTGCTGAGCACCGCCTTGCTGCTGCTGAGCACCACCTTGCTGCAGCTGAGCACCACCTTGCTGCAGCTGAGCACCACCTTGCTGCTGCTGAGCACCGCGCCACAGCAGCAGCATAGGTCGGACAAGAGGTAGCGACGTCACGGAGCACTAAGGGCGTGGACGTGATGGCTTCATGCGCAGCTGCAGTGTGTGAGGGGCTCACAGGTGTGTGCTGCTGTTCACACCGCTGCTGTAGCATGGACGCAACGCACCAGCAAGGCACACATCGGTGTGCTGCGCTGCTCAGCACTGTTGAAGTTCTTGAGGTCTACCTACCTAGCCTTTGGCGCAAGCTCCTTGGCCAACTTGGCGACCTGGGCAGGGCAGCAGCAGCAGCAGCAGCAGCAGCAGCAGCAGCAGCAATGCATGCGGCAAGGAACACCCAGCGTTGGTACCACACATGGCTACCAGTGTGGACATGGCAGCAGTAATGCCAGATAACGTGATGCTTGTCCTCAACCATAGATGCAGTGCATTGGACACATGCAGGCAGGGGTTTGGCGACACGGCTGCTTGAAAGGCAGACGGTTGCGCTCACGTAGCAGTGGTAGCCACCCCAACGTAGGGTGCCGCAGCACAGGTAACATGCTGCTGCACCATGGATGCACACATTGCCACATGCACATCTGGGAGCAAGAGGTCTGCTACCAATAAAGGCCAAGTATAGGAGCGAGCGTGTTCACCTTGGCATCGTCGCACACATCCACGTAGTGGGCGCCAACTTCAACTGCAGCTGTAAGCACCTCCGCAGAGCTCTTGCCCTGTGTGAGAAGCACCAGCGTATAGAAGCAGCATCAACAGCAGAGGAGGTGTCAGCAACAGCTGGCCTCAGCCTGCACCCACAGCAGTGGCAGGCATTCATACTGCCATAACAAAGCATGTAGCAGGAGGTGCACCATAGCGGGCGTGCAGTGGCATTCCTGCTTGCACATGGATGGGAACAGTCGCCACAAAAGTAAGTGCTGTCATCGTGTGCACAGCTGCTCCCAGGTGGCTACCCAGGATGGTACCATCTCCCACTCTTATTTCCAGGCACGTTACCCCAGCTTGACTGCTTGTGAGGTTGTGTTGTGCAATGGTGGCACACCTACAACATGTACTCCAATTACTGTTTCATACGCACTTGTGCTTGCAAGCACCCACAGCATGCCCAGAGCCACCTGCCTGAAAAGGTCCTGCCGTGTGCACCACTAGGTCGCAGCCATCCATAGCAGTCACCAGTGAGGCATGGTCCATAAGATCCAGGGGCACAAAGCCAATGTCGCCATAGTGCTGCTGGGGCTCCAGTCGGCGCCATCTCTGAGCATCAATAGTGCTCAGCAGCAGCGTTTGGCAGGTGTTGCGATCAGAAGCGGCAGGTGCACGTGAGTCAGCTGCCAGCACATGATTGCTGCAACATGCGGTGGGAGCCACAGGCATGGCGGTGCGAAAAGATGTTACACACACACGGCATTGGGTTGGTTGATGTTGAGGTGGCGGTGCAGAAACATGTCACACACACGGCACTGGGTGGGTAGAGGTTGAGGTGTATAGACACTATGGCAGCAAGCAAATGTGGTTGGACTGATGCAGTGCAGTGCGAACAACAGTATCACGCAGCAGCATACACTGGGTGTGTATATGTATATGCACACAAGAGTCATGTACTAGCATATGGACACAGTTGGCGAGGCTTGAGCACGCCACAGCTGCACTGCTCCTGCAGTGTGCCCGGCCATTTCGACGCACTGCCTGTTTCTTGGAGCAACAGCAACAGGTACATCGCACAGCTGAGATACACGGGTCGCAGCACACTGTGCTGCTGCCTGCTGGTCCTGGCAATCCCGCCAACTTCTACCCTGGTGATGATGTCACCAATGCAACAGCCCAGGCCAGATCCGCAAGCCTTCTCTTGACTGGTCTCGTCTCACCTGCACGCTTTTGTCAAAGTTGTTCCTGCTCCTGCCCCCCACCGCCAGCTGCAGCCCAGGGCTGTACTTGCGCAGTGCTCTGACGGTGCTGCCGCCCACTCTGCCCGATCCGCCAACTACCAGCACTTTAGAACCTGGCACTGTGTCCGCTGCTGCTGTTTGCAATGCCGTGCACCTTCGTGGGTGACGCTGGTGCACGTGGTGGCGGTAATGGTGGGGTGGTGTGCCATGGGGAGCAAGAAAGGGTGCTGCGGCTGCCACACAAGCAGCCAGGCAGCACGCCCTGACAGCGGCAGCCACCATGATACGCGACTGTGTGTCACTTTGTCAGTGTCGTACACGTGTCCTCCGGTCACGGGAGCAGAGGACCCCCCCGCCCCGCCCCCCCCCCGCCCCTCGCAGGGTAGACGTAGGCGTACGCAAGTGTTGCGGATCAGGGAGCATGTTTGTATATATATACTACTAGTAGTATGAAAGCAGAGCATGTACCAAACAGTGGCTTGCGCGTGTGGTGGGTGTCGCAGGCAAGCAAATGCTGCAGCGGCTGCTACCAGCAGGCGGATCACCAACATGGCCACTCGCATCATGATGCTAGGAATAGCGACAGCTGGCGACGTGAAGAATGCATCATGTATGAGAAGGGGGGTGTAAAGGCAGTGTACACTTCCATTGTGATCTGGCTTCCAAATAAGTTGCATGTACACATACGCATTGCCAGCTCTTTCGCTACTCCAGTCTGATCCCTTTTTCTGGTCATGCGCACCGTGTGCAAAGGGCTTTCCGCGCCCTAAGCGGAGTTTAATAAAAGTACACATAAGGCCACACCTCACACAGGAGCACGTTGGTGTCATTGCATCGACACACATGCTTCAAGGGTGTGTGCGGAGGCACATCGGTGGGCAATCTCAGCCAAAGCGAGCGCGCCAGTTCCTTTGCCTACACACATCAGCACCTGTCTATCCCTGACAGTGCTGTCCGAGTGGCACTCACTGCTCACACCTTGTCTGAATGACCTCCCCACAATCTGGGGCAGCAAAATGACTGCAACACTAACGCAACACCGGGTGTGGCCTGCACCCCTGGTTGACAGCTGAGCACTACCACCGCATATGCACCTGCCACGGTAGCTAGCACGCACCTGCTACGTGTGACGTAGCACTGCCTTTGCCAATCTAGGCGCAGTGCACAGCATTTGTACTGCTGCCACACCCGCACGGCCACACAAGCCGCAACCGCAATGTGACCAACCCCTGCCCTTCAGCCCCACATATGGCGCCACTGCCATGAGCCACCTGCTGCTGAGCAGCAACCAAGTGCCCCCAACGCCTGCTCAGCGGCAGCCTCTCCAGGTCTGCGCTGGATAGCGGCAGCCAGCGCCGTGGGCACGTGCCCACCTGCCTCTCCCAGTGTGCCAGCTGCCTCCTGAAGCCTGGGTTCACGTCCACTGCCGCGCGGCGCGAGGCTATGTGCGCGTACGCCCGCTCCAGCGGCCAGCCATACAGCCGCATGAGCGTGGCCATGGTGGTGCTGGCGGACCGAGACACGCCCAGCATGCAGTGCACCAGCACGTTGTCGCCGCTCCCCAGGCCCTCCAGAATGAACGACGTGGCGGCGGGGAAGTGCTGCCCGATGTCACACTCGGGCCTGTCCTGCACCTGTATGCTGAGGTAGGTGATGCCGTGCTCAGCCCAGCGCTCGTGCACAGGGGGGTAGCAGGAGAGGTCGACTATGCGCCTCACGCCCAGCAGCCGCAGCACGGACAGGCTCAGCGCTGCAGAGTAGCCTGACAGGTACAAGCAGCTGCCAGCTGCGCCGTCACTGGTGCCTGCGCCACTGCTGGCGCAGGCACTCACACCCACCGTGCCTGCGGCCTGCCTTCCAGTGCTCTGCCAGTGGAACTCGCCTGGGCCCAGTACTTGGCTCAGGAAACGCAGCTTTGGGTTGAAGCGCCGCGCCTCCCGTGGTGCCAGCAGAAACGGGTACTCAGCAATCCAGTCTTGGAAGTCAATGCGCACGACGGACAGGCTGGGCACCTGCTGGTCCGCCACAAGGATGTGGGCCAGCAGGCGCTGCCATGCGACCGTGGCGGGAAGTGCGTTGCAACACAGGATGACTCCCTCTTTTTGGCGGCGCGGCAGGTGCGACATGTCCTCCTGCCGTGGTGGCAAAACGCGCAGTGGATGAGCGGCAACACCAGCGCGTAAGGGGAGTCGAGAAGTAAGCTGCTGTCGCTGTGTGCGCTTAAGTAGTGCATTATTTTGATGCCATTTTCATTCCCTGTGCGATGCCGACTGATCTCCATGGCATTGACATGTCAACTTCAGCTACTGGGGCATTTGCGGGCCACACACAGGTGTACCATACACTCTATATAGTGTGTATGGTTCAGCAGGGACAGGGTCCACGGCGGCCCCTGTGCTCACCGAGAGCTGATGTCCAGATACACTGCCCTCAGCCCGTGCCTGCAAATGCTCTTCCAGAGACGCCATCCTTTGCTTCCCAGGAGTATCAGCACCATCTTCAGCCCCACCGACACCAACACCAGCAGCAGCGTTGCCGTGGCCCTCTGGTGGCGGCGGCAAGGCGATGGCTCCCGGGAGGTGGCCCTGCAGGAACTGCTGGTGGGGTCTGCAGTCCAGAATGAGCCCTCCCCTCACCCCAGTCATCAGGCGCGCGTACAGTGCCGTGGCCCCTATTGCTGGCACCTTAGCATCTTCCTCCATCCCTGCTCACACGCTTAGCACGCTGCGCTAGTGCTGTTTGGGGTGGCCGGCATCACCATCAGGCGCGGCTGCTGCGGTGGGGGGCGGCTGGTGCTGCATGCTGCTGCGGCCGTGTTTTTGCATGGCGGGACAGCGAATGACGGCACGTGACTAAGCACGCAGCGGGCATGAGCGCTACACCCTGCAGCCGCCAGCTGTGCGCACAGCTTGTTATAGAACACCCACCAGAGCGGCAGGCAGGCAGCAGCATGCATGACTGCATGGTGTGGCGGTTTCCAGTTCTGAGTTCTTGCAACTTGCTCTTGGGAAAACTTCAACACGCGAGCAGGAGCTCTCAATCTGCACACACACCAAATTTGCAATGAAGAGCAGCAGCAGGTCTCTCACCGCACCGGTTGCCCTGGCCAGCCAGTAGACCCACAGTAGCTTGGCCACAGCGCCAGCACCAGCAGCGGTGTCGTGTGCTGCTTCCGACACTAGCAGCAACGGCAGCCACATACCAAGTGTTCATCCAAGTGCAGCAGAGGATGCAGCTGTGCAGCCTGAGGCGACGTTGCTGGGCGGCAGCGGCAGCAGCAGCTTTGGCTGCAGTGCAGATTCTGGATCGCCATGCGGTGGCGGCAGTGACCCACGCCATCCGGCAGAAGCCATTGTCCCGCTCGCAGCGTGCCTATGACATGGATGCCAAAATGTACTCACCTGATGGCAGCCTGTACCAGGTGAGGCAGCGCGGCTGTGAGTTGGTTGTGGTGGTGCTGCTGCTGGCGGCTGTGCTGCTGCTGCTAGTTCATGCTGTGACGCCTGCTTCGATGTGCCACACAGCAGTGCCACAGCTCTTCTGGCAGCAGCAGCACACTGACACCCTTGCACAGATGCGGTGCACAGGGCATTCAACAACAGCAGCAGCAGTCACACCCGGTCAGTGGTGATCACCACCAAGACAAACAAGTGAGACAACTCCCCTCGGACCAACACGCGCTTCAATTTCCGGCATCGAACCCGTTTCCTCGCGTCTGTGTTGATGTACCTGCTCAGGTGGAGTATGCCACCAAGTCCGTGCTGCGCGGCGCGCTGGCTGTGGGCGTGCGTGCGCGCGATGGCGTGCTGCTTGCTGCGGCCAACCAGCGCCAGTCGCCCCTGCTTCTGCTGAGCAGCGTGAGGAAGATCACGCATGTTGACGGTGTGCTGGCGTGCGCAGTGTCGGGCCTGCAGCCAGATGGTCGCCTGCTCATCAGGCAGGCAAGGTAAGTTTTCATAGCACGTGTGCATGGGTGCGGTCTGTGCCAGGTGTGCCTGTGGACGGCCATGGTTAGCCCTATGCTGCACAACGTTTGGCCACTTTGCGAGTGTGCAAAGGGCGGGCGAAGAACTGCTGGGCATTGGCTGAGCGGCAGCTGCCCTCGCAGGGCTGCCGTCGGCATGCGTAGCACTCACAGCAAGCAGTGATTGTGATACACCAACTTTCATTGGTAGAATGACTGCACAGCAGCCGTGCAGCTGGCGATGCCGCCATGCATAAGTCCCATGCACTTTCGACTGGTCTGCCTGCGGGCCGGTGCTGAACATTCGCTGTGCATGTTTGTTTATCTTCCGCTGCTGAACAGAGCATATTTGGCGCAGCACCACCGGCTGTGTGACGAGGTTCCAAGCATGGACGCCATTGCTGCGCACCTCAGCGATGTGTACTTGCTCTTCAACGACTACCCTGCTGAGGCCAACGAGGTGAGCGGCCGCACATGCTGGTGCTGGTGCACACCACAAACCGCTGCAAGTGCGTGTTGTGGGTGGGTGCTGGGTGTGCCCCGTGAAAGCAGCTGCACCACATGTTTGAGCAGCTGGTGCTACCATCTCTAGCCGTCGCCATCGCTGTTGCTGTGGCTGGCAGGGCTGCATCCGTGCTGTGTCAGCAGAACCTCAGCATTGCGCAGCTGCGGCTTGGTGTGTGCGTTGTCTGCATGTGCTGTGACTACGTAGCACCACAAGTGTCTGTTGCCGCGCTACATACCTCCAACTAGCATGCAGCACACACACATATATGCCACGCCGTTCCTTGGAGATGCCCTGCATGCGCATTTGCCACAGCTTGCAGCAGCAGCTGCTCTTCTGCTAGCTGCTGAGCAATATACACCGCTCACAAAGGTTCCACTGCTGCTGCTGAGCAACCCATACAGGAGCGTGAGCGCCATGCGCGGCCGCTTGGTGTGGGGCTGCTGCTGGCAGGCTGGGACCATGAGGGGCCTGCGCTCATGTTTCTGGATCCTGCAGGTGGGTAGCTGCACATGTGGCAAACGCTCGTCAGGCACAGTGGTTTGACCAACTATTTCTGCCGCCTGGTGTGTGCGTGCGGACCCTGCTCACATGCGGTCTGGCAGCTTTCTGCTTGCATATTCCTGGACGTCAAGTATTGACACCACTTGCGAACGCGCTATCGAAGGTCTTGCGAGGCCACAGCCAACCACAATGTTTCTGTGGGTGACACCACCGTCTCGTGATTTGCTTGTGGTTGCTGGCTGGTGCGCAGGTCTGCAGGGCCGCTGGCGTGCCAAGGCCATGGGCAAGGGCAGTGAGATGGCTGACAAGCTGCTGCAAGCAAGGTGCGACACTTGGTGCTCGCATTGGTCGTGTGATTCTCAGTTGTGCACCTGTGCACGGGGCTTTGCGCGCCCCAAGCGGAGCTCAATGCAAGTACGTCAAGTACTACAGTGCAGTGTACACATGCACCCTGTGCAGCATGTCTGCCAGTGCCGGCCGCACTTCATGCCCACTGGCTCGTTGCAGCGGGCAGGCACATCAGCCCGCAGCTACCGATGCTGACCGCAGCGAGCAATGGTGGTCTGGCGGGCATGCTGCTGAGGCCTCAGCTGCTTCCCTGCTCGTTGAACGAGCACATGCCTTGCGCAATACTGTGTAGCTTGTGTGTGTGTGACATCTTCATGCTCAGCCCCACAGCGTCACTGTGCTCCACGCTTGTCCACGTGCAGAGTTGCTGGCGGGAGCGAGGTGCAAGACCTGGGCGTGTCCCTGCCACAAGTCATCAAGGTGATGCGGCATTGTACGGTGTACTGCAATACCATGACGCACACAGGCGTCCGCAAGTGACAGCTCACACTGCTGGTGACACGCGCTTGGTGCACGCTGTCATGTCTTGGCGCTGGTGTTGACTCAGATCATGCAGGAGGTGCTAGGCGAGGAGGAGTTCTCCCTTGACAGGCTGGAGGTGACACTTGTGACTGCGCCTGCGGATGGCCAGCCAGTGGTGCGGCGCCTCACCCCCGGGGAGGTTGCGAAACACATGGGAAACAGCGAAGAGAGCTCTGCGGCGACACCACCTGCTAGCGTGGCCACATGAGACTGGTCAGTCAACATCACTGCTGTGTAACAACGAGTTTGGCCACAGCTCACTGGAGAGTTGACAGCTTCCGTTTGGTGCCGCCTATGGGCTTGTTTTGCTTTTGCGGCTGGGCCTGCTGCTGCGGCGTCTTCGTGCTGCTGGTGGTCGCCTCTTGGTGCGCACAAACACTAACACCATACATTTGTACTGGAGCATGAGGTAGGGACTCCACTTGGTTGTTGCGGTGGCGCAATGCGGTCACCCGATAGTAGTATTTCATTGGCACACCGCAGTGTGCGTGTCCACAATACACACAAACTGTATTGTGTGCTTCAGAAGTACAATGTACTACTAGTATTTCATCACTCCGGGCGCCAACAGCCCTGTGCACATGGTACGTCACATCCAAACTGAGCATGCGCTGGGCTTTGCACGACTGCAGCGGCAATAAAGGGTGCGCTCTCGATCACCTCCCTGGGCGTCAGCGTCTGCTGACACTCACACCCCGGTCATGCCACGGCAGCAGCGCGTTTTGTGGCGCGACACAGTGACACGCGCGGCCACACTCTCATGAATCGGGTAATCGGGGATCGCGCCAATCGGGCACTTTACTTGACGCCGTCATCCCAGCTAGTAGGGGCTTTCATTGTGGTGCCCAGTCGTACACGGTGCCGTTTTGCGTTGGTGCCGTCGCCCTGGCGTCCGCAGGCCACCTCGTGATATGATGCTGCCTCCATCTCAACCAGCGCGCTCAATACTGGTTGTTGTCACCAGTGCACGTGTGCACGTTGCGCCGAGCATTGACGGTGGCAGAGCCATCCCTCGCCGCCGTTCGAAAAACGCCAGCCGCAGAGAGGGTGAGAGAAGCAGTTACTCCACGCCGGACGGCTGTCCTTCGTTTGCGTGGTGTAGTCACCACCAGAGCCCTTGCCACAATCATTGCTACAGTATTCTCTCGGCGAACCCCCCCCCCCCCCCCCGCCGTTAACGTTGGCACACATTGCTCTATCGATCACACCGACCCCTAGTTTGGCAAAGGGGGGGGTGCGAGTAGTAATGCGAGCCGCTGGCGTCGCGAACAGGTGAACTGATCACTGTGTCACGTTGCTGCTGCTGCTGCTGCTGCGGGCTCGCGCCGGCGCCGATCTGCAGGCGGCCGCGCCGTCCACGTGTGTCAACTGTCAAAAAAGACCGGCGATTGATTAGTTTTTTTTTGCTGCTGCAGTGCAGCAAGAAGAGCACCTCCGCCGCGCAGTGTCACAACAACGTCCCTGGCAGCGCGAGTGAGAGGGGCACCGCCGGGGACGCGGGGGGGTAGCGGCCAGCGCACCGCAGCAGCCAGTGACAGCGGCAGCACTAGCAGGCCCTTTGGCGTGCGCACAAGGTGAGTGTATCATGTGTGTGTGTGCTCGGCTTGATTTATTGCCTTGTGGCTTGAAAAACGCACAGCACGTGTTGCCAGGCGCGGCGGGAGACGAGATGGTGCGCGCATGGCGCCGGCGGGGGCTGCAGAGCCGTGACGCCAAACAGGCCGCCTCAGCGGCGTAGCAGTAGCTCACACCGCGTTGTCGCTGTGTCCAGACGCGTGTTCTGGTGCACATTTGTTGGGGGGGAGGGAAGGTGACGCCTTCACTTCTTCAAGCACAGGAGCAGCGATGCTTGCAGCACGCGCAAGCACGCGACCAAGCAGTGTGATGCTGCCAGTCCTGCACATTGGCGGTGTCAAGCTACGCTGCATGCCAGCCTGCCATGAGCGCTGCCTTCTAAGCCCGCGGCGCTAAACTTTGGCTAAGCCAGTTGCTGTCTAAAAGGCATGTCAGTGCCAGTCGCTTTTGTGAGTGAACATCCTGCTGTGGTAGTGTGGCCCGCCTACTGATGTGCTGCCCGCTGGTCCGCACAGCTCTTCGCACCTGACACTTGCAGCCGGCAGCGGCTGCTGCAACCTTCACGGGTGCTTGTGGCTTTTTTAACAACGAAGACACCGCAACAACAAACTGGTAATGAGCGGCAGCGTCAACAGCAACAGCAGCAAAGCAGCAAGGAGTCGAGCCAACGTCTTGGCGCCTGGCCTAATTGAACTGTGTAGTAGTACCGCTCGCCGCACACGCCTGCTCACCGGCACCCATTTGTTTTTCTCCGCGCGGCCCCCTCCTCTGTCTCTCTGGTGTTGCTGTCTTCTGCTGGGCAGTGCCGCCACCACACCGCGCCCCCTAGGCCTGGCCTGGCAGTTAAACCGCGGTGCGGCTGTTGCTGCTGCTGCGCGCGCGCCACCATGGCCATAGAGCAGGCGCGCCTGGCGGCAGTGCTGGCCTGCGCAGCCGCCGCCGCGCTTCTGCTCGTGGCAGGCGTCTTCCTGGCCTTCCGCCGCTGGCGCGCTGCCGCCGATGCCGCAGGCAAAGACCCCCCCCCAACGCTGCGCTCCGCCTCTCTCTCGCCCGTGGTGTCCCTGCGGTCCTCCTCCTCGCGTAGCCTCAACCAGCTGTCACGCCGCGCCCTCAACGTTGACTTTGACGAAGACGACCTGCCCCCCCCTCTCAAGACCGTTCCCTGCGACGAAGCAAGTTCCGCGCCGCCGCTCATGGAACTGGTGGAGGCCGGCCGCCCCCCCGGGCGCCTGCAGCGCAGCGGCAGCGGCGGCTGCCCCCTGCGGGGCACCATGCTGCGCAGCGCGACGGCCAGCAAGTCGCTGAGCACGGTGGTGGAGAGCTCCTGCGAGTCGCGCGGTGGGTCAGAGGCCGGCACGCCGCAGTCGCGCATCGACAGCACGGCAACGTCGCCCGTGCACGCCTCTTGGCTGCGGCCGGCGGCGCACCACTTGCAGGCGCGCTGGCCGCAGCAGCCTGGGCGCCCCCCCCTCGCGCCTGAGCTGCGGCCAGGCGAAGGGCCCGTGTAGAGCGAAAATCAGTGTGCTGGTTACGGTCTGGGCTTGCATTTTCGTTGTTAGAAAGAGTCATGGCGGGAGAGTTGCCGGCGCAGCTATGGTTGCGCTTGCAGCGGTTGCGTTGGCACACAGGGGGGACGGACAGGGGGGGCGTACAGACATTTGTAGAAGGTGTCTCGGTGTGCGTGATAACAGTTGTAACTTTTGTGGCACTGCGCAGGTCCCCAAGGCATGCAGCAGTACATGCAGCGTACTGCCCACGGCTGGGCTGCGCCGTGGCTTTCCGTTAGCTGCTGTTGCCTCCAAGTGTGCGCGTGCGTGGCTTGAGGCCCCTGGCAGGATGCACAGCAGTATTTGAACACAGTGGTATGTTCCGCGGGGCATTTGAGAACAGGCCGGGGCATTTGAGTAACAGGCAACAGGTTTCCATCGTCTGGAACAAGCCTCGTCGTCCGTAGGAAGCGGCGGCAACACCTCACAGCCGCAATCTATATGTGTCCGGGTCACAGTGCATGCTGCTTACACAGCCCCCCGTCGCGGAACCCGGCGATAACCGTCAATATAACGTGTGCTCGTACGTGTCCTACAGGTGTGTGTTCGCCAGCAGGCATTGCAATCCTTGTTACTGCTGCAACTTTCCGCTGTCTGATGCGCACAACACCAGAACCGCCCACGTTGTGTCTCAGTGCAATCTGCTGAGTGTATCTTATTAAACTCCGCTTAGGGCGCGGAAAGCCCTTTGCTGAGTGTACGATTGACTATCGTGTAGTAGCTTGGCATGGTGCACCAGGAGATGCCATTGATAAGAAGTTGCAAGTGCGTGCATGCCGCTGCACGAACACCCGTTGGAGCGTGCATGGCTTTGCATGCATGCACCAGTCATACAGTGCCGCTAGCTAGCACAGCCAGCATGCCTCAGATTGGCCACCCAACACATGGAGAGGACGGCAGGCAGCAGTGATCTCATCAGAACTGCTGCCAGCATGCACCATGCAGCAGCGGCAACACAGAGCACAGCCGTGACCTCCACAGCTTGGCTGCGCACGCGCGTGTAGAATTGCAGCCTTCTATTTATGCCAGGCAACGATGTGCATGTTGCCGCAGCCCCACGCGCCCGTATCGCGCAGCGCATGAATGTCACGTGTGATGCCCCGTAAAACCAACAGCAACAGCTGCCCCACACCCCCGGCCGGCACCCGCACCCAACATAACACTTGTAGTAAGGAATGCCACATTTTAGCCCCCTTTAACCCCTTTTAGCCCACGTGAGCCAACAACCCCACCCCTACCACTACAGCACTTGCAAACGCAATTGATGCAATTCATGGTGCCATTTTGCCACAAGGCCAGGAACGCAGCCGCCGCCCCCCATTCCTGCGCCGCAAGCTTCAGCGCTGCATGGTGCTCATGATCAGCAGCAGCAAGCGCTGCTGTGTGTGTTGTGCGAGCGCTCGGCAGCAGCGCTGCTGCCGTTACTATGCTTGCGTGGGGTGCATGGCGTGTGCCGTCGTGCCTGCTGTGCTGCCCGCCATCCTCCAATGCGCGGTGTTGGCCCAAGCATACGCCAGAGTGGCAGCGCGCTCACAGCTCGTCGTGCTCTCCAACGATGTCGTGCACCTCAGGCTGGCTCAGGTGGGCCTGCACAGGAGCGGGCATCGCACGCATGCAGCAGCGCCAAGTGCACAACAGCGACAGCAAGGGTGGGTTGTCTCTCCTGGGGGGGCATGGTTCCTCTGCATGTGCATGTACAAGTGCAGCTATAAGCGCCAGCATCTTGTCTGCTGCATGTGTGACACTTTGGTGCGCAATCAAGCACCGCTGCAGGTGGCGCGTGAGCACTGGGTGAAATGGTGGCATGCGGATGGTCGGCAGCGCTGCGCACTCACCAGGTAGCCGCCCCATGCAATGCTCATGAAGGTGTTGAACAACACGCGGTTCTCCGTGCTGATGTATGCGTACGCAAACGTGTCGTACAGAGGCCACACCTGTCACAACAGCACACAGTTCACAAACAGTTCACAGCGCACGTGAGTAAAGAAACTGTATGATGCATGCTGTAGCACACTCGTGACGAGTGTACTTCGGCTTGACCAAGCATGCGACCGAATGAGCTGTGCTGCCCCGCCAGAAACAACACCACGAGCAAACCACCTTCGTAGGAAGCACAGGTGTTGACACATGCTTGAACTGCGGCAAAGGTGCGTGTACAAGCACTACTTGCTGCTCAGGTGCTTGCATGTACTACTAGTAGTACATGGACATGAGATGCAGCAAATAGGGTAATTAAGTGGTCACACACGCTCGTTCTTACTGCAATGTACAGCAGCAAGGCCCGTGCAGCCCACGCTAATGAAATGAGGTCCACCCAACTTCAAGTGCGCACTTGCACTTCATTTGTTCTGCTGCACATGTGATCACCCACCCACACTAGCAAGGTCCGTGCAGCCCACACCAATGACATTAGGTTCGAAACAGCTATGGGAGTCACAGTACACATGCGTGTGTTGATACACTTGCACTTGACAGCGCGTTTCCCACGAGCTGGCCTGCCGCAGGCATGGATGCTACACCAGCGGCCAGGCAAGCACATGCAGCGGGCACACAAGTGCTCCACAGCCTTAGTTCACCGCTTCCGCAATGAGCAGGGTTGGTTTGCCAAGCTGCCAAACAAACCCAAGAGCGCACACGCAACGCCCAACCGTCCTACTTTACGAGTGCCACACTGCTTCACCAATTGTGTGTGTGTGTGTTTCATGGTAGTCACCTGCAGAGAGCGCAGCCAGGTGAGCATGAAGCGCTTCTGGAACTTGTTGGGCAGGGACGCCAGGTCATTGTTCATGAACGCCGTCAGCGCAAAGCTGGAGGCAATCTTGTACAGACCAATGGTGGGCCACTCAATCCAGTACTTGGTCCACGCCACAATGAGCTTGTGCAGCGCGCCGTCCTTGGGTCCCCAGCGCTTCTCCGTGAACCTGCTCAGCAGAGCGCAAAGCACGTGGTCATTTGCTCAGCAGAGTGCAATGCACATACTCGCTTGCTCAGCAGAGCCCAAAGCACATGGTCATTTGCTCAGCAGAGGCAAAGCACATGGTCATTTGCTCAGCAGAGGGAAGCACGTAACCATTTTTCAAAGGGTGTCATGTGGCCATAAAAATGATCGCAGTACGACAGGGGTGTGCAGACCAAATACGATGTTGGAACAGCATGCTGGCATGTGCTCAAGCAGAGAAGGCCCAGTCCAGTCTCTTGCTATGGCAGCCCTTGCATGGGTCAAGCCGGGTGTTGAGTCCCGTAGTGGTGTGCATATACATGTATACCCTAAAGCTGATTGCTGCTACTACTGTAGTAAATGAGTTGTCACAACCACAACTAGGAGTCTGCAGCCCAGGCATTCACACCGGGTTGCTGACCCTTACTGAGCAAAAGTGCAAACGCACATGCCAGTGCGCTGCAAGCACACACTGCTGTGCAGCACACGCCATGTCCACAAGCACAAGCAGTGCAAGCGTGTTGGCCCCCAAAAACGCGAAGGCAAGGACCAGAAGCATGCATGTGTCAGAGAGTGTGAGTGCAAATGCCACTGCTGCGGAAGCATAACCACCTGCAGGCAGGCAGCAGCGCAGCAGAGAAGGGAGCTCCGCACCTGTGGTAGGGGAAGTGCTTGTCGATCCACTTGTAGTAGCTGAAGTGGACGAGTCCGTTGTTGATGGCGCCAACCACGCCGCTCTTGGCCGCGCGCGCCAACTTGTACTTGATCTTGTCCTGCCAGCCCTGCTCAATCACCTGTTGGTTGGTTTTACCAGTGCAGGAGCGCGAGGGGAGCAGGAGTCCATGTTGGTGCAAGGCGGCTACCACTCCTAATATGTACACATGGCTGCAGTCAGTGGGGTTATAAACGCACGTGAGTGCGGCTTGGGCACCACAGGCAGTGACAGGTACGCATATGGCGGCTGCCAGCAGCTGGCCGAAAGAGGCTCTTGTGTCAGTGTTTTGGCAGCAAGTGCCAGTGCTACCCCACAGTTTTTCCATGTGCTGACTGCTTGACAGGGAGGGTGCTCAAGGGTTGCCTGCGGGCTGCCTGCACATCACTAAGCGCACGTAGCTGGTTGCTTATTGCCAACACTGCACTACCGTTGGACCTCCACACTGTGCAGGAATTGAGCCGTTTCGGACAGTGTTTTCCAATGTGGTGCTGGCAACTACTGTGATGGCACACGGCATCTGGTACCCTAGGCGCCTGGTGCTACAAGAAGGCACCACTGTACACTGCTCTTTGATTATGGCACAGAGGAAAGGACTTCAAGTATACATATGCGCCTTCAAGGAGGCCCGAACAGTTATAACATCCACCCACTGGCAGTGTGCACTGCGCATGTTGAGACACTATATCGGGGATGGCGCGGCAGCAGCTGCGTGCGCAGTGAAAGCTCGTGCAAGCCTATCACACATCAAGTGGCCCAGGCGCTCAAGGTGTGGCGACCGCCCCTTGTGGTGCACAAGCATGGATCCAGATTCACACACATTTCTTACCGTTTCTTTTCAAACACACGTGTACACAAGTGCAAAACTGTTCTGACCGTAGGTTCTGCTGCAGAACTGCACATGTGCCAGCACTAAGGGGTCGACACATGATCATAGGGACACCTGGCGGCTCACACTGTCGTGGACTGTGACCCACCGCCAAATCAGTGCTCGTAGCCATGCTGGTGCAGCTTGTCAATGTTGATTTTGTCATTTGCCTTGATAACAGGTGCAACGTGTTTCGCACAACAGCGGGCCCCCCACGCCCACACGCGCACCTGACTATCCACCCACCTGCCTGCCTCAGCCCCCCCCCCCAAAGCCGGGGCAGCACCGGCGCATGCCCCACCCCCTGCCAGCACCATCTTGCCCCTGCGCTCTCTGGGTTGTGCGCGCCCCCATGACATCCAAGCCCACAGCACGCACTGCGCTCACCTGGAAGTAGGTGTCGCCGCTGAGGAAGAGCACAAAGCCCTGCACGATGTTGGTCAGCAGCGGCGCGCGCTTGAGCGCAGGCGTGTACGCCACCACCCCCAGGTCCGCAGCAAACAGCGCCGTCGCCCCCGCAACGGCAGCCGCAGGCGGCATCTCCACTCCTCCTGTGACCTCGTGGCGCCCCTTTTTGGCCCCCTTGCGGCGGCACGACTCCGTGGGGGTTGCGTCCAGGATCTGGGCAGACAGGAAGGGAGTTATGTGCGCAGATTGCATGTACATGCCAGTGGTGGTGAGCTGTCGATTGGTGGGGGGGGCAGGAATGGGCCGAGACAGGTGCAGGCGGCATACTGTAGGAAGAGTTGCAAGGTAGGAAAAGTTGCGAGAGCTGTGCCAACAGGTGCAATGGAAGGTGAGCAGCTGCTGCAGGAGCAGCAGCTAGCTGGTGTGTCCCTGGTGTAGCTGGTCTGCTCCTGTTGGCCGCAAACAGATTGCGAAGGGCGTTTGTGCGACTATTGCCCACAGGGCAACAGCACTTGCATAACCAATCGTGCAGCAAGGCTCTGCCGAGCCATGCAACATGAGCACTTGCGGCTGCTCTGTGAAGCCCAGCAGTGCTATGTACCGCTCTTAGCGGTATAGGGGAGTGACAGTTGATGCTGTTTGCTCCTGCTCGCCTGCTGCTGCTGTCATGCAACTGGCGGAAGGTTGGGTGGCGTGTTGCTTCCTCTACTGTCAGTGGCTCGTAAGTCACAACTACGGGCACACGGGGCCGCTTCCATCCGTCCTAGCCCCACAGTCCAGCAGGAGCCTGGCGGCGGTGCCGCTGTCTAGACAGCGGCCAGCGTTGGTGCATCTTTACACATGTCACAACAGCCTTTCTTTGAACAACGCAGAGCTTGACAGACGCGGACACATCAGTTGCCAGATTCGCAGGGCAGCCTAAGCCAGCGTCAACAGCGCTGTCATCAGTGTCTGCGCCGCCCCGGTCCCCGTCGCCGCTCCAGTTCAAACATGATACACACCCTGCTGTGGGCTGCTGCTGGCTGGCCTAGGGTGCTTCCAGCCTCAAATATGTGAAACGGCAATAAGCACTGCATCTGGCAGCGGCGGTGCGGGTGGCACAGGCGGTTGCCTCAACTGCCCACCTGGTATTGGTACTCGCAGTAGTCGGCAGGCTCGCAGCGCTTGGTGGACCAGGAGAAGCGGCAGTCCCAGTCGCTTTTGGGCCTGACAGCTGCAACGGCAGACGCTGGCGCTGCTGCACCTGCCCCCTCTGCCGCCGCATGCGCAGCCTCTTTCACCGCATCCACGACCACCTCCGGGTCTGGCAAAGCCTCAGCCATTGCCTCCCCGGCCTGCTCTAGCGCCTCTGCGGCGTCATCGAAGGCGCCAGCGTCACCGCTGCCTTCCCCCCCCGCAACGTCGGCCCCCCCATCAGCAGACGCTGGGTCATCATTAGCTTCGTCCACCCCGCCCTCATCCACCTGGGCATTGGCGCACAGCGCGAGTGCAATCGCCAGCAGTAGCAAGAGCAGCAGACCAGACCGCCGCACCATGGTGGCTTGCGTGGCGGGCCCAGTGCCAGGCAACCGCACACCTTTAGTGGGCGTGGTTGGTGCATCATGCATGCACAACGGCGCTGCAACCTCCAAAGTTGGGGCCTGCGGGGGCCCCGGGGGGGGGGGGGGGGGGGGGGGATGGGGGTGCTGTGCACCGTGGGAGACCAAGCGGTCGGGGATGATGCGCAGGAGCGCCTGCGCGGCCCTTTAG